>NDXB01021679.1:2967-140680 GCA_002631895.1 Agapornis roseicollis | reverse complement strand
ACATCACTGGCCAAGGCTGGATGGAGGCTGGAGCAAGCTGCTCTAGTGGAAGATGTCCCTGCCCATGGCAAGGGGTTGGAACTGAGCTTTAAGGTCGTTGCCAATACAAACCAGGCTGGAATTCTGTGATCTGGCACTTTGCTGTGCACGGGGTCCACCGCATCTCCTACAGTTCTGCAAGTGGGGATGAGGAGTCTGTGTGGGTCATGGGCATGAATAAGAGAGGAAGTTTTCCCTCAGTTCTAGGCAATTCTTAGCAAGTGACAGGCCTGACGTAAGCTCAGTGCTGCAGGCTCGCTCTGCTTGCTCCCCTGCAAATCCTGATGTTAATCACTCTGATAATGACGGTTTCACTGAAGCTTTCCCACTTGCTTCCTTTTTCATGAGGGAAAATGGAGGCTGCAGCACAAAACAGTCATCAGCTCACAGCTCTCCCACCATTACTTTACATCAACATAAGAGAATCCAACTCACAAGTGCAAAATACCAAGCACAGAATGATCTGCATCACTGACAGGTACTGCCTTCTCTTTCAGTAAGAACTGAAAACAAAGCACATCTCCCATGTAAAGACTGAGGGTGCACAGAGAACTCAGAGCTGAACTCAGCTCATCACCCCACTCAATGTGGAAGCAATGCTCTGATGTGCGGTGAGCTGCTGGAGATGAGTTATTCACGCTTGGTCTCATCCCACAAACATCATTTGCATGGTGAAGGGTCAGTATGGAAACAGTCATTCACTGTCACCCTTCAGAGGGCTGTCTGGAGGAGGGGTAATGTTAAAAACATGCCCGTCCCACTACAGCTTCCCCCTTGAACCTGATAAGGGGTGGGTGGCTTGGTTCTACGTAAGAGAAGTTGACTTATTCCAGGCTGCAGGCAACAGGAGAGTGAACAGTGGAGAGCACAGAGCATGCTATGTGGGTAAAAGCCATCCAAGGCTTGGCCTGGTGCTGGATAGGAGAGAACTGGAAACCAAGCAGGGATTCAGGCTCAAAGCATCACTGTTTGTCACTGCGAGAAAGCCAGTGAGGAAAGAAGTCAGCATCTTTTATCCAGGCAGGATCCATGATCCATTATATTGAATATTGGAATAAGGAGTGGGGAACAGGATAGCACTGGAGGCACAGGACCTTGTGCTTCCTCCTGCTCTGTAAGCCCTAAATCAATAAACACCACTGTACAGATCAGCATCATCTCACTGGGTCACCATGTTTCAACCCATCCAAGCAGAGTAATGGGATTTATTCACTTGCTGCACCCGCTGTAAACATGTTCCTGCCTCCCCCTCCCTGCCTGAGGAACAGCAGACACAACCCTGCTGCTACAGCCGGTGCCAGGGAGCAGAGAGGCTTTAAACATTTACCTTCGCATGAGGCCACAGGCTCTGAAGCGGCTCCCAACAGCCTGCTCCACATCCAGGTTTGTCACATCCAGTGCTCACCAATTCATCAAACTCTTGGCTTCCTCTGCAGAGGCAGGGGCTCTGCTGGATGCACAGGCAGGGAGCACGCTCCCGCTTCAGCACACTTCTCCTTTCATAGGCTCATGGAACTGCAGAGTGGTCTGAGCTGGAAGGGACTTGGGCAGAGCTCCATTCCTCTTTTGTTCCCTTATGTCAGTTATTGTGTCACCAGCCAGTTACTCCAACAGGAAGGAAGAGGCTTGAAAACGCCGCCTGTCTTCAGTAGCACATGCAATGAGGTGTCCTGTTAAATCAAGAGCTTCGTGAATGTGAAGAAACTTCCCTGAAACTCGCTCACAGGAATCCCGGAACAGGCTCCTTCCCTGCCCATCCTTCAGCTCTCCCCACTGGGTTATCATTGTCTGTGAGGTGCTATGAAGGGTCCCCCACCATTCACCCATTCCTAATGAGAGCTTTAGTTAACAAGAGCTTAACTAGAAACCTTGCTGAACCCTGATGCAGTTACACCTGTAATACTGGGCTGAAAAGCCCCAACCAAACACGACCTGTTAAGAGCAGATGGTTTGTGCTGGAAGGGACCAGCACCGTGATACAGCATTTACGCAGCTCTGCCCGCTTACCACCACACACAAGGGGCATCAATATTTTAGACACTGAGTGCCAAACTGGTTGAGATGCAAGTCAGCAATTTCCTTTTGCCTCTCTACTGCGGAGAGCAAATCAGGTGGAGGCCTTCAGCACAGAGCTGGAGTCCAGATGTAATACATCATCCATGTGAAACGCAAGCTGCAGCAGGAGCAATCCCTGCTCTTTGCCAGCCAGCAGAAACAAGAGTCACTTGGCTGCCTCTATTGAAAACAATGTCATCATACCAAGTGAGGCTGTATATGTTTATTCATCGTCAGTAATTTTTGTACACAAGGCAAATATTAATAGCTGAAAGGCAACACTTGGAGGGTATGTACAGAGCAATGTACAAGCACGTGTAAGAGGTGTGAAACTATTCAATTTAACCGTCTTGTAAAAAAGGAAGTGATGCTTTCCTCCTCTAAGACCTCCCTTAGAAATAACTTATTGCCAATCTGAACCTAAAGCAAGGAGAAAACCAACAACGAAAAAAAAACCCAATTTACAATAAAAAGTAGTCCCTGGAAAGTTTATCAAAAGTTAAAACATATAAAATTGTAAGCCACAAACATTTATACAAAGCTAATACAAATCTGGGGTTTGTTAAAGCCCTATGAGGTTGTTACAAAAGGAGTTTTTACAGGAAGGCTTCACGTCAGGTAAGCTCTCACTGCTACTGGAAGCGCAGGAAAGCGCATTTAAATAGTCTGCAATTCAACTTCTGTTCAAGTACAAGGCAAAGAAATTGCAAAATGGCACTGGGTTGCAATGCTGTGTAATTCAAAACCAAACTAGGTTACTGGTACCATCAAACAGACCTGTAAAGTTAACTGGGGAACCGCTGGCTATGGCATGAAACGTCCGATCCATCTGAAACAGGAACTGCTGGAAATGAACCTTCTGCAACCGTTCTGAAAGAGGAATACCCAGGAGTGTTCCGATGGCCAAGGGACACGCTCAACATCCTTGGTTCCAAGGCATTCAGCAGACACAGTAGGACCAACCTATCTGGGACTGATCATGAATATGAGGATGAGCCAAGTGTCATGAAGCTTGAAACACCCACCCGATCTGAGCACTCCAATCCCTCTGATGGGCAGGAGGTGAAGCTACTTACTAGACAAATGAGTCCCATATACAGCCTTTGAGATTGATGAACCCGCCTGACTTGGTTAAGAGCAGATATCCAAGAAGAAAGCTTTAGTTTTACACAACCTGATGGCTTAAGCTCCCACATAAAATATATTAAAAAAGTAAAACTTTTACAGCCCTGATGAACAGCCACAGTTTTCAGGTATCAAATCAAACACACTGCAGCAGGGAACAGTCACTAACACACCAATTTCACCTTCAAGTACAGGAAGGCTGTACAAGACAGTGGTATATCTCCATATGGCCAGTGATCACTCATCAAAGAGAACTAAGGGAGTCTGGGGAAACCTGATTTTCCACCTGCTTTCCCACCTTCACTAGAAGTATGTTCTGACCTTGTACCACAGACTGATGTACACGAGCAGGCTCCACTCTTTACTAGCCAACCGCAATTCGTTTCTTTGCTTCAGCATAAAATTGATCCAAGACATCAATCATTTCGCTTTTGTACCAGAATGATGTTCTACTACAAAGACATAATATTTAGAAACCATTGTAAAAAGAAACACAAACAACAGTACACGCTGTGCCCTTTCTCAGGTAGCTCATGAAGAGTAAGGCTCAAGATGGAAAAGCCAAACACTGATTCACTTTAGTCACCATGAACAGAGGAACCGTGTAAGGAGATACAGCAAGGTCCATTCCCTCATCCCCTCTACACAAGTGATTTGACTCAATTTCATTAAGATAACTCATTTCTGCCTGAGATTCATATAGTGCTTATCTACTAGGGCCTGCTTTGCCAGAATGGCCCAACACTGCAGGGGCCACGTCCCTATGTTAACAGCCCCGTTGCTCGCAGGGCAAGTGATCTAAAAAGCATTAAAACCATTTTATTTGGTGGTGGTGAGTGTTTTCCCCTCTTTAGCCAAGTACCCAGCGCCTTGGTGATACGGATACACCCTTTGACTGACATCAGTTTTGAGGACCTGGAGTACATCAGCATGTCCCTCGACACAAAATTCATCAATGTTTTACATAAACAACTTTGTTTAGACAAATTCCTGGTTGTTTTCCTATCACCTGCTATCCAGCCCTTAGTCATTCCTGCAGCATTTGGTCTGCCATCCTGCAGCACACACACTAGAGACCTCTCCAAACTAATTCCTGTAATTAGAGCAGACAGAAGTCTTTTTTCATAAAGACACTGTTCAGACAACTGTCAGCAAAGGGAAAAACCAAACCTGCTCCTCGTGTTGACTAATGAGGGCATGGACTCGATCAGCTTCTGCTTTCCAACACTGGACTATGAGGCTGTGCAGAGGTTTGGTGTCTGCTCATGGAACATTTATAGCTCAACAGATCATCCTTCTCCAAAGAGGGAAATGGAGAACTTCTGGACTCCCATTACATGCTTCTTGTCTAATCCCTTAAATAGTCTCAGCAGCCTTTTTTGACATCTCTAGTTCATCCTCTTGAACGGCTCACATATGACCCGAATACATCAAACCAGAAGTAACCATCATATCCGTGTCCAGTAAAGAGGCAAGCCCTTAAATATCCCCACCTAAAGATGCTATTAATCCTCCTGACATCAGTGCTGCACCCGGACTTCACACTTACGTTCAGATAATGCACTGTGACTTCTCCGGAGCTCTTTTGAGAATTCCTTCCTCCCAAAATAGTGCCTTATGGCAGGAATCGCAGACTAATCTAGGACTACTCATTGAATTATATAAAAAATAGAGGTCTTTCAAAGCACCTAACTAAATAAAAATACACTATTCCCCTTCTACTGACAGGGGAACGAGGTACAGAGATGTTAATACAACTTACAATCACAGTAAGTAAAGGCTAAGTTCAGAAGACAGGCGGCTTTCCTACGTGCTAGCAGGGACACTGCTCCAAGCAGTGAGAACATGATGTCGCACCACTTGCCACATGTGCTAAGTTAATAAAAACTCATTGAAAGTATTGGCCAGCATCATGATCCACAGGAATTGGTCTGTTCCATGGGGAAAGTGGCCAGCTGAACTGCCTACATGACACTACAGCCTGGGGGAAACCTGCTCTTTAAACACTTTAAGCTGACAAAAGCTTATTCTCCTTTTGCAGGATGTCTGCTGGGTGATGGATGAGGATTTCTGGGCAAAAGAAGTATTTTGTATTATTCTTTTAAATCACATGGCAACGGTAACATCCTCCCCCTTAAAGCCCCCCCACAAAACACAATAAAAACCAACCCTGCATTGGAACTTTTGGTAAGATACTCTTAGTCACAAGCAGCACTCTGGAGTACGCTGTGCAACGTATTTGGCTCAAGTACACTTAGGATTGCTAGACCCAATTGGGATGCATCAGAAAGAACCTCATCAGCGGAAGCACATTCTGCTGTGACATGTTCTTTCTGCACAAGGAAACATTCATCTTCATGGTGTCAGCTACACAAGGCCTCTGCTGGGAACACGGATGCTCACATAAGGCCACTGGAAACACCGTAGGACAGAACACAAGGAGGCACTTAGGTTTGCAAGTCCTTCTATCCATCACCACATGCCTACTGCTTAAGATGAGGCACTCTTAAGTCATGAAGAAAGATAAACCAGTGCTATATTAAAGCGCTTCAAGAACAGGGTAAGGTACCTACATGGAGTATCTGGTTAGTGAAGATAAATACAAGTTGAGCTTGCTCCCCCCTTCCCACATAAGACTCTCAAGAGGACCGTATCACAGTGCTCTGTGCTTTGCCATGGCTCCAAGATGTCCGTACAATGCAGTAGAGTGAAACCGTGTACTGTGCCATTCATTAATTCCTCATCACTGGACTTCTGCCTGCGGTTGTACTTCCTGCCAGGACTGGCCAAAGCTCCCAACCTAAGTATATTTAAACCACCTCCTAGTCAACCCCCATGCAAAGACCGGTACTTAAACAGGAAGTACGTTACACCCGGGAATCCTAGCTTCAAAGAGATGATTCCAGCAAGGGATTTATGGGATTTCTAACCATCAATAGACCTGAGAAATCATAAGTCAGCTACGGTATCACAGTCTTCATAACAGAGTTAGATGTGAAGAGTTTCTCCCCCCTTAAATTACTGCCACAGTCTAACAATTGCAACAATTTTGCTGAACTTTGGACTTGGAATTCTGAAGGTGGAATGATTTTTTTCCTAGGATAATAATATACATGTTCATAAAAGGTCAGATTTACCACTTTACAGGTACTTAGACATAGGTCTGCTATAAAGTTATGACTGGAGTCAACTTGAAGCTACACTGGAAGAGATTAAGCCTGAATTTCTGCAGAAATTGGCAATAATGTGTTCAGCAGCAGCTTTCAGCCACATATCGAGGAGTCGGACAGGATCTGATTGCTCTACTCCTGCTGTAAACTTCCTAGTTAAAAAAACACCCAAAACCAACACACAAAAGTTACTCCAATAGAACTGTCTTTTTGCACATCACTGTAACATCAGCTGCTTGAGGTTGTCGTGAAGGATGGTATCCTTAACGTCACGGAAAACTAGCCGGATGTTTTCTGTGTTAATAGCAGTGGTGAAGTGGTGGTAGAGGGGCTTCTGCTGCTGGTCCCGGCGTTTGGTACGAAAACAATCCACCAGGAATTTCTGGACATCTGTTAAGCAGTGGGGATCCCCCTCAAACTCGGGGAAATAGTCTTTGATGCTCACTTTTTTTACTTTCTCCTCAAGCAAGTCCGTCTTGTTTAGGAAGAGGATGATGGAGACGTTGCTGAACACCCGGTTATTGACTATTGTCTCAAAAATGTTCAGGGACTCCGTCAGGCGATTCGTTTGCCGATCCTCCATCAGCACTTGGTCAAACTCACTCGAGGAGACAAGGAAGAGTATGGACGTGACGCTGTCGAAGCACTCGAACCACCGCTTCCGTTCGGACCTTTGGCCGCCTACATCAACCATTTTGAAAGGGACGTTTTTGATCTCAAAGTCGTACTCGTGAATCCCTTTTGTAGGTTTCCGGGCCAGCAGGATGTCCTGCTGGGAGGGAAGGTAATCCTGAAAGAGACATCAAGGAGAGTTTGCTGGTTAGGGTACAAGGTGCAGGCGTGGTGATCACAACTGAGCTGCCATTGAGAGAGAAGCTTGCAGAGGAACAGCACAAGGTTTTGAATAAACATATACACGAATGCATATTTATATGCTGACACTGAAGCGTTTTGGAAAGATCTAGCATCCAAAGCAGGAAACACACCCCACATTAATCAAACATGGACCCCAGAGAACTGAAGCTTTCCATTTGCCACATGACAAGGCTCCATAAACAACCCGCACCATCGGTTCCTCATGCCAGTTTCCCTCATTCTGGATTACTTTCTGCTTCAGTCATCCTCTTCCCACAAAGCTGGGAAACACTGCCAACACTGCAATGCAGCAACTGGGGTCTAAAGCAGGTCTCTCCAATCTGTAACCATGGGGAGTATCCCATTCTAACCGTGGGTGCTCCATTCCTCCCATGTTCTCGTGCATACCGCATGACTGCTTCCAGGAAACAGAACTACTCCACTAAGTCAGTTTTAAGGCAATTATGGCAGAAAGGCACAACCTAAGCAACTTTCTCTGCTCTTGCCATAGATCTTTCACATCATATGGGTCCAGAAAGTCACTTCTATCAGCTATGTGCCACGTCTGGGAGCTCAAAACGTAGCCCAAAACATACTGTGCAACTGGTAGAATAGGAGAAGAAACTGGCAGCCGAGGAGAGCAGCCTCTTGCCAGTAGGCCAGCCTAGGAGCTCACCTTGCCCCCCGAATTAAACAGGCAGGATAAGTAGGTTTTTCACTACTTGTTTCACTGTTACGTGACCGGTCATTATCAACAGATGCAGATGTTAACAGGAAGAGGAATTCTTTATTAGTCAGCTTTCGACAGCCTGAAATTCAAGACTCGTATGGGGGATTTCTTCACTCTGAGTTACACTTTGGCACACGGTCCAAGGCTTTCTGCTGTCGAAAAAGCACATCTCTAACAGGCAGCTGGCTGACACTGAAGTTTAAAGCTTTGTTGTTCACTTGTTATGGAAACTCTTCCTTACCCCTTTCCAGCATTTCTCACAACTTCAGAGAGTGCGACTTCGGTTCCAGAACTTTAGTCTCCTCTTAGTGAGTGATCTACAATCTTCCTTTGACAGTGCCAGACCTGGGCTTTTTACAAGGATGTGTAAGACCTGGGTCCAAAAAGTCTGATTCAACTAGAGAGCTGGGGCGGGGAAACAAGCACACAACTACATGGCTACTTAAATACTGGTATTCCAAGCGTAAGGCATCTGGGCAAGTTTGAGCCACAGCCTTTAAGAAAGTAATGTTAAAGCTTAGGGAGTGTAATGTTCCAAAAATTCAGAGACCACTTTGCTTTATGGTGGAAGCTCAAAAGTGAAACCAGCTACAGAGCCTGTTGGTGTCTGAACTCCTGTGCTGCTTTACTGGAGCTGCCCATGACTAAGGCACTGATTTTTACCATGGCAGGAATTACAGAGCAGCTCTGAAGCACAGGCTCCCACCCGGCACACTTTGCTGCTGTACTATTACACATCCACAGCCAGAACCACCTCAATCTGCAGGAGCTGAACTGCAAAAGTAGCATCATGGTCCCCCCGAACCAAGTGATGGGCACCTGCAAATCAGTCAAGGACCCTGATTAAAAGAAGCAGCATTAAAGGGTAATGAGATTTTTCTCTCTGTTAAATTTATCTTTGGTCTTTTCTACCAAAAATTGTTAGAGAGGAAGAACAATCAGAGAACAGAGCAATGACTGTATCAGATGTCACCGAGCACATGTGAGGGGATTTTAAGGTGAATGTTAACACCTAGGGAAGATGTCATGGGTTCCATCTTTCGGACAGGAACACAGCAGCTTGTGTTATTCAGGAAGCTAGTCCTAAGTTCTCAAAACAAAACCAGAGTTTTAGGAAGGCTCAGGAGTGACTGAGATTATTAAAGCAAATAAATAAAATCAATTAATATGAAAGGCAAAGCCATCCATACCTTCAATACTGAAACAAAAGCATAAAGAGGACTCCTCTGGGAGTTGGCCTGTAATGTTTATTGAGTAAAGCTTTCAAGAACAAGAAGCTTATCCCTAAAATTCCTGACAAATTCCATCTCAAGTATTATTACTCATTTAAAATTCCTTCCCCACTTGCAACCACAAATAAAATCCTTTCAAGTGCTTTCAAGCTCTCCATGCACAGAAGACCTGCCATGTTTTATACCAGATGATGGCTGCTCTGATGCAGTTGAGTGCACTGAAGCCAAGTGCTGGGTGTACAGCCATTATCTGGCTACAGGAGACCAAACAACAACTCCTAAGAAAGTTCCAGTGTTTTAGTTGTCTTTTGTAAGGATAATGATGTTTTCTTCCTCATGCCCCAATCCTTGGGATACCAGCGGCTTGACATTACAGCAATTCTGAATGAGCCCCTTTCTCAGTGCAGATTCCACTCTCCCTATTGAAAGACTGCAGCATTAGGAGAGTATTTTCCTTGGATAGAACTGAGGATTACCTTCGTAAGTCCTTTCAGGGTTTTGCCACTGTCAGTCAGTACTTTTCCTGCAAGCATTCTAAAGGGCACATTCCTCTTCTATACTTTGCCCTATCTTTCATGCTGACTGTTGTCATCTTAAGGTCCATTCCATTCCATTCTTAACCCTCACCCTTTTTTGGTTTGTTTGGCTGTTTCTGGGGGGTTCTTGGGTTTTTTGGTTTATTTTCTGTGCAGCTCTTCCCAAGGATCCACACTGATACTGACTCGAACATGTGCTTCCTTCCTGAATTGTCTCCTTCCTCAAATTCACTACTCTTTTTCCTCTAAAGGACTTCTTTTGGTTACCAGGTAGTTCTCTTAACTATCACATCACTGTTTCCATAGTTAAAATTAGAATGTAAAGCATGAATAAGATGCAGTCACAACATGGAAAGTGATGTGTCTCTATATTTTGGATACATATAGTCTGCACTGGCAGATGAAACAACAACAAACATGCAGGAATCCAGCTGATCCCAGCCAGCTACTTGTATTTTGCTGATCTGATTAAATCTGAACATTAAAGTTCTTTTCCCTACTCACTGTTATCATCTGCTCCCTTTGGGCAAGAGGCACATAAACTGCAAGTCTATCTGCTTATAAGCAATTGAGCTGTGTCAGAGAACAGATAAGAACAGTAAAATACTTGTATTAATATATAGTTTGGGGGAATAATCATTAGACAAATCTTACATATAGGTAAGATTAAACCAGAAGAACCTACCAAATCTCTCACTCCATAACAAAACTGTCCCACATAAACCCAACATTTTTTATGACAGCAGATCTTGAAGGATCCCTCTGCATCTCAACATCATTTGGGCTAACTTTAAACTGGAAACACTGTAATTCAGAGCTCAGCATTCCCACAGCAACACCAAACCTACAATAAGTGTGTGTGCATATAAAAATAGAAAAGAAAACACAGTGACTTCAAGTTTCAGGCTTGCATCAAGGAATGGACCAAAGGTTCTAAATAAAGAGCTTTGAAAAGAAGATGCAAAAATCTTTCACCAAATGTGCAGGGGCAGAAAAACCAAACCAAAACCAAAATTCAAGGGGCACTGGGTTCAAAACCCATTAGCAGAAAGTTGAGCAGTTCACTAAAGAGAAACAGCAGCAGGAGAGCTGCACTAACTCAAGACCAAATCAACTGAAGGAGCGAGAGCTGGAGCTTCCAAGTGAGGTATTTGGGAAGCAAACGGATACTGCAAGGTAATCACCAGTGCTTCAATCAGAAACAAGGACAGTTAAACGCTTAAAATTAACTTTTTCCTCCATGAAAGAGAAAACCAGAATTAAGCCTGATGTAACAGGATTCAATTGAAGTGGTTGGGATTCCTTCAGCATTTGTTAGCCATCAGCTGGAAATGACCTTGCAGAAACTGCCTCCCCATGGAGTTCAAGCTGGCATCCCATTTTACAGGCAGTTTTTCCACATGCCATTTCTGCAATGCACAACTAATGAGCATCAGACAACTTCATTATTCAAGCAGCAACCAAGAGTTCTACTCAAAATGTTCAGCTTTTTCCCCCAGAGAAAACAGATTTGGTTCTGTACCAAATGTGTTTATTTTGAAGCAGATGCTACAGGATGGTACCACTGACCCATGCACCAATTTAACTGGGTGTTCCTAACTGGATATGTACAAACAAAAGCACTCATTCCTGGGTATCATTTAGTGTTGAAGTGTTACATTAATAGTCTTTTGACTGGGCAAGCATCTGTAACTTGGGTTTTGTTTAATTTCTACACAAGTTTTATTACCAGAAAGTCTCTTGGCCCTTGCATTGCCTGGTTTTGACATGTTGGTGATGAACTGCTGAGATAATGGAAAAGTCAAAGTTAAAGCTATCTGAGTAGACACTAATAACACTTCGTCTGTTTAAACCCCAGAGATCATAAAGACTGCTTAAAACTCAAGACTGAAAGAAACCCAAAAGACTTACTTGTTCTCCGAGTTTATCCAAGTTGTCCAAGAAATACTTTACGGATTCCCCCTGAAAACAAAGCAAACAGTTAGTTAAATAAGCAGCACACTTGATCCCAAGAGTTTCCATTGTGAAGTCCAGTTCATTTACCAACATCCAGACATCAGTGTTTTAAGCTTTAATCACTACCATCTCTCAAGCAGCTCTCCTAAGAACACAACTAATGTTTTATTTCTAGGTCAGTTAATATTTAAGCTTAAAAGCACAGGTAGGCACATTTATAATAGTTAAAGTTCTTTGCAGTTTAGAATTGCTAAGTAAAGTCTACAGTGTTATCCACAGAGAGCATCAAAGAAGCAACCACACCTTCATTAGGAAAAGCTGCATTCAATTCTTCCAACCCTTCAAGGAGTCTGCACATAGAGGCATTCAGTGCAGGATTAATCACTGCAGATGATTCATTTATAACTGCATTGCCATACGATCCCATTCATGCAGGTACGTCCCCTAAGCACTGCCAATGACCAGCAGAATGGAGGATGAGAAACCACAACTCATGAAGCATTTTACTAAAGACCAAGCTGGAGAAGACCTCCTTCCTCCGGGAATAATGGACAAAACTCCACACTGCAACACTGCATGATACCACCTCTACTATACAGGTTATGTTCTGGATTCAAACCATTCCTTTCCTTGCAAATAGTAACTGAAGTGTTTAATCCCTCCAGTAACATGGAGCTAAAGAATCTCTACTGTAAGCCTGAACTACAGTCAGCTCTCCAGACCTCTATCAGGATGCTGGAATGAAGGAAAAACTCTTACAAGGATGCTGCTGAACCAGAGTTCACTTCCAACAGGTAATGTACTGACTGAATTTATTGCAAAGGAAGGTAGCACCTTTATAGGATTCTCAGCATCAACACAGCAGCAGAGCCATACTGCCTTTTGAAAGCTCCTGGTTACCAAGCTGTAACTTATTTACTTCATAGTAAATACTGAAGAGAAACCATGTGTTTTCATTCTGGGTATACAAGAGCAAGAATACTGATGGAATGCCCTTGATGAGCAACTCATGCAGCATCCAGGGCCGGGTGACTACATCTAAGCCAGACGTGTGAATCAGGACAAGAGTTACACCCTGATAATCACTTCCCTTCACTTGAAATAGAACTTATCTACGAAGAATATCAAACCTCAACATTCAACTGTGTCACCTAAGCGGCAGTGAAGTAGGGTAAGGTAAATAACAGGTCCAAAAAGGGTTCTGGCAGATACATAACACAAGGCACGTACCCTTTGCAGGTTTTCCAGGTCCTAAAGTTACCTAACAGCAGCAGACACCTCCCCTTCCAGTGTACAATTTGAACATCAGCTTTTCATTAGGCAAGACTGGGACTCTGGTTGAAACACGCCTTGTGCTTGACACACCTGCAGGGAAAGAGTCCAGCACACTTCTACTACCTTATTTTACCTTCTGTTCAGTTTACCATTACTGAGTCTCTCTGGGTGACAAGCTGCAGCACTAACATTAACCAACCATTTCAAAGCCAGCGGCACACAACAGCAACTCTTGCAGTGACAGCAGTATTCCACACATACATCCTTTTCAGCACTCCAAAATTCCTCAGTCCTCTAAGGGAAGTGTATGAGGAACAGCATTCCCATTCCACAGAAAACAGAAATACACAACCTTAACACACAAATCCATGAAAGCTTCCCAAGAAGGAGGAACAGGATCAGAACTGAAGCTTTCCAAGTACTAAGACCACTGTCTGCAGCTGAATATTAAGACAAAATAAAGTTAGGCTCAGGCTTAATTTCTTGTTTAGGTCCTTAGTAGGAGCTGGCAACCCTCCCTCCCCTCAGGACTATGTAAAATCAGACAGATTTCAGACTCATTTAGTGGAGATATTTATTCTACAATACCTGGACCTCAGANTAATTTCTTGTTTAGGTCCTTAGTAGGAGCTGGCAACCCTCCCTCCCCTCAGGACTATGTAAAATCAGACAGATTTCAGACTCATTTAGTGGAGATATTTATTCTACAATACCTGGACCTCAGAGGCTGTAACTATGGATGTGTGTGGCTACGTGCAGACGTATATTTTAATCTTAGACAACTCTTTTTTATACTGCCTACAGCAATGCCTATTCCCTAAAGAAGCATTTAACTCCACACTACTGGAATGCATGAGTTACTACAGCTCCTTTAAGTCCCAGGGCTTACTACTACTGCAATGGATTGAGCAGTTGCAGGAGTAAACCACAGCCTGTAAAGGTCACAAAACACCCCCAGAAACAGCTTCTTAAATGAGGGGATTTCCTGCAAACATGAATGCAAAATACATGGCCCTGCAGCAATTGCAATGCTCTAGAGCCAAACGTCAGCAGAAAAGTGAAGCACACCAAGGGGACTGCTTAGTGTCCACGTTGTCAGGTATTGAAGTCAAGGGCAGGCAAGCATGAAGGTGGCTATTATGAAGCTCATGAGGTTAAGCTTTAAAAGCAGTCAGTTATGAGCAGGATATGGTTAATAAAGCAGTGACATACCAGCTTCCCTCCTCCACATCTGCAGCTCACTCAGTTCTTCCCTTATGAAAATCTATCCAGACAACTAATATGACACACCAAGAAAGTGCTGTCACCATGACTCAACTCAGTATTTGAGGATAGAAGTTGTTTAGCCACTGGATTTTATCAATTTGCATGGCATCAAGAACTTAAAAGAGTGCTAAGTTCACCAGCGGTTCTTCCATCACATTCCAAACAGCTCTCCCCTATCACACAGCTACAAGCCAGTGTCCTGACTCCGGTTATTTTCTATCTATCTAGCCTGGACATCTTCAGATCAGCAGGCTCAGCTCTGATAACTACAGCTACTCTTGAGCAGCCAACCACAACTAACAGATGGCTATCAGAGTGCACTCCTGCAGACCTGAACAGTTCTGACCCATTTTAAACAAGCTTCAGAAAGGCAGCATGACAAAGCAACCAAGCACAACTTCAATCCTTTTCCAAAGGGGTAACTCTGTGTGCTGTATGCAGTGCTCAGGAACCCTCTGAAAAACCTACCACACAACCACCAATGAAAGCCTTAATGCCAGCAACTGTTAAAACTGAGTATGAAACCGATCTATTCACAACACCAGCTCCAAAGACATCTTCTGCATTAGGCTACTGTTGCTTGATACCAGATCCAGAACTAGATCTCACTCTGTAAATCAATGACTTGCTATATTTAAATGCTGTATTCCACAGGCAGTTGTTGTCTTCTAAAATTTCCCTTGACACAAACTGTAAACCCTCTGGTTTACCCAACATGACTAGAAAACAGAAACTTGGGTTTCCCCACTCTGCCCCACTAACTCCAGTGTGGCTCACCGCGTGTCCATGTGGCTGCTGTGACAGTCAATCTGCTGCTGTCATGCCACAAAGGAGCCACGGCAAGGACAAAATCAATAGGAGACAGAGAAACTACAGGATCTGCCACCATCAAAAAGCTCTGTAGTTCTCCATTCACTCCCACTGACTTCACAGCCATGTTCTGTGAGCATGTATGATGGAAACTGGAAGATTTAGCTAAAGAAATACAGTGATGTGAAGGTCTTAAATAAAGTCACAAGTGAACCCTTGGTTTTTCAAGGGCAGGTGAACCCTTTGAAGTCATTTTTGCAGTTGAGTAGTTGTGAACTGCCAGCTCCTGAAATGTGGTTGCAAGTTACCAATGCCCTGTTACACTGCAGGAACCGTAGCATCGACCCTTCCCTGTCCACTTCCTCCTGTTCAGCTTAAAGCACAGACACAAAGATGCGAACAGAAGTAACAAACACCAGCTTAAGCACATCTCTCATGCATGCTGATACACTGCAATAGAGCAAACTTCTTGAACACCCCCAGTACAACAGAATGAATGGCCTACACATTAGCTCCAAAGCTCTTCCAGTGTCAGGTCACCGAGCTTTAGCTATTTTTATACAGCATTAATATGAATCCTATCAGAACATGAGATTTTAAGCTATTACTTTGCTTGCAGAAGATGCCCTTTTTTGTTCAGATGGAGTATTCAGAAACGCATGTAAACCACAGGAAGTTGACTGTTAAATAACTTTATTCATAACTGTCAAGTGTTCCACTTTCAGCAAGGTTTGATTCAGAACAGCTTGTGTGCCTGCTGCAGTCTTGTGATCCTTCCTGAGGAAAGCCAACTCATTTCATCCTCAACATACAAGTTGTGTCTTCTTGTAAACCACTAAATCGTATTCTTATCAAGGTACCTGATATTGCACCAGCTTCCCATACAACACTGCATCCATCTCAACTACTCTTACTCATGCCTATACAATAAAGTATCCTGAGCTTTGTGTAACACACTCCTTCTACAAAGATGGGATTACAGTACATGTTGGACATCTACCTGCAAGACAACGGTGTGTTGTAGCTGTGTTCTGAAGTAACCCTGACCAGTTATCTTCTATAAACATCACTTGGCAAAGAGATGACTGTCTGAAACGTTGCTAGTTAGTGCCTAAAGCAGAGCAACCGCTAAAATATTATGGGGGAGGAAAAGGAGGAAAAGAGACGATTACAAGAAACACACAACAGATGAACACATCTTTTAAACCCAGGAAGTGGCACCAATTTATTTGGTTTCCATGAAAACAATGTCAGCAATCTAAATATGATTTGTTGAAACCTCAGCATCGCCAAATGGCTCTTTTAGCTGTTCCAGGGCAACGCAGCACATTCTTTCCATCAGCAATCACTTCAAAAAATAAAAGAGAAAAAGCATCAAATCCAGATTCAGTCATCACAAGGTTTAAAGATAGATATGAACAGTCTATCAAATCATCTATGTCTGGCTGCAGTTCACACTGAATGGACAGGACTTCACTATCTGAAAGGATAAATCAGATAGTTAAAGAAACAGGAGCTACAACTGAGTGAATTCGAATCACAGGAGCCACCAAACCTTTTCTCTTCCTGACCCTACCTGAGTTTCTGGTGAAACATAGATTTTTTTTATTTTATCTAATCAAAAAACCCAAAAGCACACAAAAAACAATGGTAAAAAAGCTTTTTTAAAAGCCCAGTTTAGAAGAGGAGGTAACTACAATGTTCTTAGGCTGCCAGCTACATGTCTAAGCTGACATACAAACCAATCACCCATAACATGGGAAAAGCTGCTTCAAGGAAGAAAGATGAGGCAGGAATAACCAAAGCCTTCAACTTCTGCCTCTTACAGCACCCTAACAACCCTTGTGGCACTCATTTTATTATGTATAGGGTCTTCTGCCTGTTAGAAGCTTAATCTGAAGGCACAAAGTGCTTTAAAACAGCACTGCTGCCAGTGGAAACATTAATAGACCAGCCTTGAAAGGGCTTAAGCACAGGTACTGTACATCCAGATCAGATATTTCAGGATTTCTGAGCTTCTTCCTCTCCAGCTCAACCATCTCAAACATCATTTAGATTTGACCTGCCCAATTTCAAAGGTTGTTCAGCTGGAGAAGGCTCCCGGGAGACCTTAGAGCAGCTCCCAGTGCCTAAAGGGGCTACAAGAAACCTGGAGAGGGGCTTCAGAGAAGCACCTGTAGGGACAGGACAAGGGGAAATGGCTTTAAACTGAAAGAAGGTAAATTTAGATTAGACATTAAGAAGTTCTTCCCTGTGAGGGTGCTGAGGCGCTGGCACAGGGTGCCCAGAGGAGCCGTGGCTGCCCCATCCCTGGCAGTGTTCAAGGCCAGGACAGGGCTTAGAACACCCTGCTCTAGTGGAAGGTGTCCCTGCCCATGGCAAGGGTTGAACTGGATGCGCTTTAAGGTCCCTCCAACCCAAACCACTCTGTGTTACTATGATACACTGAGATTATTTGCTGGTTCTTAATAAGACTGGGCAGTTTCAGTTGCAGGTTACATCTGCTTCTACAGGAGGACAAAATAATCCTGTTCTCCACCAATACATGTCATAAATGCGTCACATCTCATCCCACCTCTGAGAGCACCAACTCATTTCCTCTTTTCAGCACTTCCTGTGTGCAGCTCCAGTTGTATTTGACTGTTTTCACAGCAATAAGCACAGCATCACGCAGTGTAGAAGTGAAACCTGTCTTGTGTTCGGTCACACACCCTGAATATCTGTCCTAAACGAAGGAAACGTTGAAGCCCTGACTCACAGAAGTAATGTTTTGTAAAGCCTCTTGGTAGCAGAGCAGAATTTGTCCTGAGAACAGCTGGATCGTGTTGGCTGAAAGGTGCTCAATAGCATGAAGCTACGAAAGCACCATGAAATGGAGGAGTCACACTAAGTTTATTTCATGACTGACATTTTTATCTTGCATAATGGCATTAACAAAGAAAGGTGAAGGGGTTTAAGAAGGGGTTTAACCCAATAATATCCCTTTAATCTATTATCCCCTATTTACCATGTAATCCAATTAATCCACAGTTCTCCAATGTGGATAACAAATGGAGGAAGCCGGAGCACACCAACCTGAGCTCCTGCAGCACAACTGCCTGGAAGCATCCGCTGTGGCTGCCAGTGAATGAGGGGGGGAAGGCACACAGCTCAAGCCAGTCTGGATCTCAGTACTCCAAATCCAGCTCCAGCATCCCCTGTTTCTCCTTCCTGCACTGACTGCAGGTTTGCATTACCCTTCAAAGGGCCTCAGTCACAGTTCAGACCCAATTTTCCCCAATCACTGGAGCATTTCCATGGTTTCAGACATCGCGTGCTATCCCCTTTAACCAAATGAAGACATGATCAGGCACTAAGAACTTAATCCACATACTGGTGTGCCACAGAGCAAACTGCTCCAGTTTTGAATTACTTCCCTAAGAGGGAAGAAATCCAATTTCGTTCTTCTCAGCTAGGAATCCCTCTCCTGAAGGGATGCAACTGCCAGCTCCTTAACAAAACCTGCTTAAACATACAAACATTCACCACAGCTTTGAGGCATGAAACGGTGTTCTGTTAAAGACTGCAGAACTACAGTTTCTTCCATCCAAGACACTATTATCATACCTCTATTTCTGAGAGACTACTTGGAAACCAGGCTGTGCCATATTCTATAAACAGCTAAGAGTTTTAAGAAACCCTTTGAGTTGTATGAAGCAATATTCTATTTGTACAGCTCAAGAGTAAACCCCAAAGAGACTCTTTCCAAGAACTGAAAGCATGAGCAGTACCCAGCATTTTCCCTGGAGGGTCATTTTTCTTGGGATCACCAGCGCTCCCAATTAGGAAGAAAACTCAAATCTACTGCAGCCCCTTCTAGAGATCAGACAGGCTAAGTAATGTAATAAATGGGACACAACCCATGAGGAACCAGAACGTCTAACAGAGAAGTTTCTGTTGGCAAGAACCTGAACAGGAATTAAGCCATAAAAGCAAATTAGGATACACCTTCCACAGGATCAGGTGAATTTTCTCCCTTCAAAGTTCTCTTTACTCTCTCCTCCAGGAAGTATCTACAGTCAAACTCCCCTTCCAGAAAGGTGACTTTAGGAAAGGCACTGATACTTAACAAAAGATTGTCACATTTCAGGGATGAACCAAACCTCCCAAGTCACAGCACACAGACAGCCCTAGAAGCTGTATGAAAGCATGCGCTGACCCAGACGAAAGAGCCACCTCCCAATTACTATTTACACTCTGGGAAGCATCTATCTAAACTTCAAATGTTTTATACACAAAACAGACTGGAACCAGACCGTAAACATTTGCTCTTCTTTCAGTGCACTGACCCACTGGCTCCATGACTTCATGCAACTCAAACTGCATTTAACCTAACACTGAAGCAGTAGTGAGTCTGCAAATCTGCCATCCATCATTTAGAGCTTCACTTGCTTCCAAGTTGTATGAGACCAGCAAAGGCTCCTCAAAACATAACAAATATTTGACATGTGGAAAGATATCAGCACTAAAAGTGGTCACATTGAACTTTAAGGTGCTTGAAAAGCCCATTACATAAACTGTAAACTAAACCACAACCTTTCAAAAGCAGAACCCTGAACTAGACACCAGTGCAGGCACTGAAGTATCCCTCGGACTCAGTTTTAAAGTACATTTGGTTCGTATTTCAGCCTCATGAGAAACCCAGATGACCAAATGCTTTTAGCTCCTTCCTCTGCCTCAATTACAGAATCCATTTCGATTACATTCTGGTATTTCTGTTTGCAAATGATGATATACAAACACACGAGCTGTTGTTAGCAGCTATCTTTTGAATTACAGAAGGCGTCAGTGCACTGTGTTTCCTCTCCTGGAAATTCTGCATCCTCTTTACATGGTCACCAGTGGGTGACCAAATACCATCATGTGCCCAGCAAGCTCATGGGTGATGACACATGTCTGTACTTCTCATCTATAAAAAGAATTTAGGGGTCTTTTAAGTTCCTTGGCTAAGTCACAGAAAAGGAGCCCAATATTCCACTTCTTTTAACTGAGGAGACTGTGGAGTACAGGGAAAATATTCAAGGTGTGAATGACCGTGTGTGCAACAAAATGCAGTGAATTAAGTGCTGTAAAAGGCAGCTCAGTGCTTGTAATAGTCCACAACTTCTCTCCTCTTACACAGTTGAAGCTGTCAGTTACTGTGATGCTGAAGAATTCAGAGTGGTTTTTATAATCAAAATTCCTCAGCTTTCCCAGCTGCATTACTTGCTGTTTCTTGTTAATGCAGACATGCAAGTGGGGAAGATACTGAAAACAATTTAGGACCTTCTGTAGCTTCTGGCACAATCTTCAACATCTTTGTGCATCATTTAAATTCGACCCATCAAACTACTTTGGCTGTAGAGTATAAGGGTTATTCAGAGCTTTTCATCTGGATTAAATACATTTATTGTTTGTGTCTGACAATTTACCTAATACTGTGTTCTGTGACCCATTCATTTACCTTTAAGACATAAAGAAAGGCTTCATATTCCAGAACAAGATACCACTTGGTCTGAGCTAGACTCCATCAGCACCATGACCCAGCTCACTGTTGTGCACAGGACGGGCTCTGCACCCTCTCACTCATTTGTGGTAAATTTAGATACTTCCAAAAAACCAAGAGCCAGTAGCCAAAATGCTGTCACGGAGATTACCTTGCCTTCTGTGTGAAACACTACACTTTACTGCTTTTCTGAGGTAGTAAGGTCAGCTGCACTTACATTTTCTGACATTTTCTTAAGCAACTTCCCCAGCTACCATAAGCTGAAGTTTCCTTCCACTTTGCTAGTTCTGCATGAGAGGTACAGCATGAACTCAGAACATATAAATAGTATACAGCATTAACTCATAAATACAGCCAAAAGAGTCATCCAAATACAACCCGAGTGTTATACGCGCTCAGTGAGAGCAGACTTAACTAGCCTCTAAGGCTGAAGTCTAGTTAGAGTAAGCTCAAATTAGGGAGCAGCAGCACAACACTGCCCCTGGCATCACACCTTAATCCTAAAGGATCCCATATTTACATATAAAAAAGATGGCTCCACATTCTTTGCCTCGGGTGCACAATATATAGATGGAAGATCAGGGCTGCATTCATACCACGTGTTTTGCCAGCACAGAGGTTTGCTGACAGCTATGAATACTGCCACTTTGTAGTGCAGATTGGGCTTACATTAATAAGTCATTTCTAAATGGACAGAGAATGGCACAGCCATTGCTATGTTTAAATCCTGTGAAGCAATGTTATGAGACAGCTCTACAGGTACTAACATGTAGGACCTTGCAGGTTAGCAGCCAGCAAGGAAATGAGCTCTGAACGAATGTTTGTACCACGGTCTCATGTTACTCAGTAAGCAGAAGCAGCAAAAGCTCATCCAACACATTTAAAAGGACGTATTGAGAAGAGGTTCACACATTCAAGACATGTGGAAGTCTCTTCCTCTGAAGCCTTCACGTTGTTGGCATGCACAGCATATCCAGAAGGGCACAACGTCTTCTACCTTTATTTAAGGCTCAGGAATGCAAATTTTTGCAAGTAGGTCACCTTTTAGTCTTCTACAACCAAATGTTTAGGGAACTAAGGCACGTGATTATCAACACAACAGAGCTTGTCAAGACAGAGTACGGTGTAAGAACACATGGCTCTGCTCCCACACTGTATTGTGAAACTGCCTTTTAAAAGGAGCAGAGACTGAAGCAGAAATCCCAATCCCAGTTTGGAAAATGACAGAGAAATGCCACTTAAATCAGTGTAAAAGTTCACTTGCTCAGCTCAGCATTACAGTCAATTCCCACTACCAAAGCACCAGTACGCACATGGAAGGGTTTCTGGCCACCAACCCAGAGTAAGGAAACTCAAGCCTCCTCATTGTTGGACTCTAGTGTTAAGCCCATACAGAGCCTTATTAAGGCAAACTCAAAGCCAGCATTATCTTGTCACTGGGCAGGAAAACCAGCAAACCCTCAAGAACTCAGTCTTTTCTGAAGATTCAAATTACTCATTTTTAAGTATAAAATTGTGAAGCACTTTTCTGCCCATAGAATCTTCAATAAGACCTTTTCAGATGAAGACCAAAAGTGGCTCTAACCTTCCCAAGGGTTTAAGGAGTCATGCTTACTGTACACGCACCATACTGCGATGCGAGGCTTGGTTTCCCCAGACCTATTGACTGGGGAAAGATGGGAAAATAGTTCATGGTTCAACGCAAAGCTGCAGCTTTGTTTTCCCCACAGAATTCTGAACAATATTCAGTGTAATTATAACATTATACTTAAATTAACTCTGAATTATATGATAAAGTGCCCAAATAGCCAATCCACACTTCCCCCAGAAACAGACTGGAGCAACCCAACACCCAATCCCAGAACCGAGAGAGGATGTGGGGAAGGACATCACCACCCCCCAACTCTGGGGTGTGGAGAGGCTGCAGAGGATGAATACTGGGAGGAGTTATCAGCACATTGCAGAAGGCACAAGGTGTTGAAAGGCTTCTGAAATTCAGTGTCACAAATACACTGTAGATGCTTTTAATGAATGACAGATACTGTTTTTGCAGGTTCTACACTTGTGACTTCAAGAGAGATGCTGAAGTGCTGACCATGAGATGGGCATACGCATTTGAGAAAGAGCTCACATCTGGCAACCTGGTCTGGCTTCAAACACAACTGGCCTCATCATGATGACTATAATCAAGCACATTTCAAGGACGTGCTACTTACACACCTAAAAGAATGGTAAGTTTTGCTCATATTCTGCAGTGGCCATTTGAGGACTCATTTCCACTAGGGCTAGTGTAATGATCTGGTGTGTACAACAGCCCCACCGGTATGCAGAGACAGAACCCAGAAAAGCCCCACCAGGACAAGATAAAAGTCAGTTCAACTGAACAATGCTCTTCTAAAATACTACTCTGCAACAGGAAAATGCTGCAGGGAAGCTGCAGCAAAACTAGCAGCATAACTTTGAGCTGAACACGCCTTTTCCTGTCTTCTATAATCTGATCTAGCACTTGCAGACATATCACAGAAGTAAACATGATCCAGAGGTAAATGCACATCCTGCCATCCTTGCTGTACCATCCCTGTCTGCAGTTCTGTGCAGATATGGACAGAACAAAGTGTCGTCATTGCCTCTGAGCACTTCAGGTTCATGGCATTAAGGACAAAACACCACAATAACACTCTGTAATCTGCAAGTAGGGCAAAACGTAACTATCTGCAGATCAACAATTGCTGGTAGCAAACATCCAAACCCACCCAAAAGTTTTCTTTTAACAAGAACAAACTTTTAACACATTCAAAGCTTATCGTGCATCTGAGCTACTCAGCTCTCATCCCACTCTTCCATTGTCAGGAGAGGAGACTACCTCAGAAAGCTCCTCTGTGCAAGACTCTTGTAGCAAATGTGAGTTCACAGCACCTGCTAAAGGGAGAGGCAGTGCAGCAGTGTACAACCATACTTGACTCAAAGCACCTTCCTCAGCGTTAGCAGGTAGGCAGCACCAGCCACTCCTCAGCTGCCAGTGTCTCAGAGCAAGTCCCACTGAGAACAGCAAACCTTTCCAACCACAGCACTGAACAGCTCAAGAGCATAAATACAAAGGTGAGGAAATATCTTTGCATGCTGTAGAATTAAGATGAGTGTGTTTTATCCAGGTAATTTCGGGAGATCTTAACTGGAAATCAACTGGCAAGGAGAAATCGGCAATGTTCACTAGATGTCAGAGAGCGGATTCAGACTAATGCTGTAACTAATCCACATCAGACATCAACCAGAGGCTGTAGGAGAAATAAGCTCAGTGTATGAAGGACAGAAAGCCTGAAATCGACCAGTATATAAAGCTACAGGAACTGACGAAGCTACAGAGCCAAGAGTCTTTAGTTAACTGTGTTAGCGGAACTGTCACCTGAATGACTTCAGTTTGTAATAAAATTTGAGGGATTATAGTATTAACCACCTGAGAAGTACTTGAAGTGGCACACAGGCACTAAGCTGTAATTAGTTTCAAAGCACTACATAAGTGACCTCATGAATTCTCATAAATACTGCTGTTAGTGGCCAGAAGGCCCCTATTTTTATACCAAGAAAAATAAATCATATTGCCTATCCTCATGACCACTTACATTAACAAAATGAGGAAGGACGCTCCAGCAGAAAAGGCATGGAAATGCTGATCTCTAATTCCATTAGAACATAACTAAGTTCTGCTTTTCCCCCTCTCATGCTGCTATAAAAAGACCACATTGTTTCTTCAGGGTCCTAGCATCATCTCTGGCAATACAAGTGAAAGATGATGGAGAAGAAGAAAAACAGCATGAACAGCTCAATGATTTCTCACAAACGTGCACAGATCTTGCCAGCATCTTTCTTTTCATTACATTTGTTGTCCCAAGCAGCTGAACTGGAAGTAGAACACTGTTTTAGTCCCCATCTGCAATGCTAACAATTTTCAGTCCTGGTTCCTTTCTTCAAGAGTCAGCATGCAACGCAAGAGCACTTGTGTCTCTTCCAACTTCTCCCTGCCCTACCTCCTGACTTGGAGGTACACCCATCACTCCCTCCTTAACCATTTGTCTCCCTCTTCCATAGCACATCACATACCTAAACTCTCTGAGCACTCTTTTCCAAAGCCTGTCAGCAGGTATGGCAAAAATCCATACTGCTTCCAGGAGTCTTCCACCTTTCTGCTGCCCCCATGGAGCTCTGTCATAGCTTCAGCTGGGGTAAAACCCCAGACTTCATGCTTGGCCAGCATTGCTCAAGCTGCTGCACTCAATACAGTGACATCATTCAGCTGCTTCCTTTTCTTCATGTTTATAACTTGGCATAAATATCTCAGGCTGAGATTTTGAAAGGATTTAGGGAATAAGTATAAATAAAGCAGTTACCTTACTTTCAAAATTAGTATTAGGACAGTCGTCAACTATTAAGAGCACTTAAAAAAATACTCTGGAGTTCTGCCTAAAACATAACAAGATCCATACACGATCCAGGACATTATGCAGATTTAGGGATTTCCAAAAGAAAGCAATAGGGGTTTTTATGCCTGAAGCACAACACGCTGTTCAAATCCTACTCAAAGTGAAACTCTACACAAGATTCAGTTATGGAAAGAACCTTCTTCTCAGACTCAAGACGATGGAATGGCAATAGGTCACTTTTCCTTTGCTGCTTCCCCTGCAGTCACCAGCCATACTTAGCAGAGACGAGTTTATTTAAAAGCTTTTAAACCAGATCACTCCAGCACAACAACTGTGTCACGAAGTCACATTTGCACCAGAAGCAGAGCAATCACCCTTTTATGATCACCTTGAGGGTAAAAAGCAAGGAGGAACAGGTCTCCTCAGAAACATTACATAGCTGAGAGCTCACAGGGCAGGTGACAGGCACTTGCCCATCCTGCAATCTCTACAAGATGTTCCATGATGAGAGCAATACATATTTACACAACCTATTTTAGCCAGAGCACAATTACACAACCATTCATAATAGCTCAACAGGAGACATCATCAGCTATTGTTCAGATTCACACTAACACAAAGGTTATTTTTGAGACATAAAAAACACAAAACCACTCAGGTTCAGGAGACCTGCAAGAACAGATTTGATCTATTTTAAGGTTCTCCAACTCCACCCCTACCCCTGTGCCACTGCCATTTACTACACGAGTCCGTGAATCAATAAACAGCAAATTTAACTCAAATTCTTCGCTTCCTCTTGCAGCATTTGCCTGGAACTGGAGCAAAGGGACTCCAGCTGTCACAGGGAGTTAAAGCTCCAGCTCAAAATTGAGACATGTTTCTCCTTCCTTTCCATCACCACTCTAGAGCTGCATACTCCATCTCAACCCCACTATTAACCTGTATGCTCTATCTTCAGCTGAGAACTTGAATATAACAAAAATCTCACTACATGAGCATGAACATAGACATTCAAAATTAAACAGGAAGTATATGGAGGGAATGTTTGCTAGATTGCTCAAACTGGAATAGAGAAGGGAGTGGTTTTTAAATTCTTCTCATTAACCCATGCATATCTCTTCTTTAAAAATCACATTACTGTTAAATCTTCCTTTACTGCAAACTATGTTTTGTGTTGTTTTTTGTGTCGATGCATTAGTTCACAAAGGAAACAATCATATGGTAAAAACACTACAGACGCACAAGCTTTGTTACAGAACATAAAAGCCCTCCAGACCTCTGCTTTCTCACATATGAAATGAGGACAATTATGTCAGTAGCTCTTTATTCTTCTTGTTTTGGAAAAAAAAAAGGGGAGGGAAGGAGCTAAATGCATCTGTTTGCAATGCCACAGTGTAACAGTGTACTACTCCAAAAGTACTACCCATGAGGAGGCTGCTTGAGCTGCGTTGTATGCACTCACAAAAGAATCTACACACTCAATTCCAAATTCAAACACAGAACTTACCAGCTGGAACTCCCTGCGCCGGTCATATGCGTGCTGGATGCCACTGTCAGCCCACAGGGCTCGGATGGCTGGCAGGTACTGCAGGAACACCGCTGTCTCCACCATGCCCTGCACCACTGAAACCGAGCGGGTGTCAAACGCCATCATCGTATCCCCGTTACTCTGGTTCGCAGGATCACCCCAGGGGATATGAAGTTTCTCCCTGGCATCCACGAGGACTCTCACACCTTTAATAGGATGAAAGAGAGTTGCAATTAAGTTTCTCAGCATCTACTGTTTCAGTAGCCTACAAACCTGCAGAGATTCACACAATGCCCTTACTCTGTACAGTCCAAGCTCAGTGGGACTCTCCACCCAGGAGGAAATCACCAAGTTTCTGAACAACTGACTCTAAGCACTATGCTTTCAGGTAATATCAAACCTCAGGTACTTACTATCTGAAAAACATGGCCATGGCCAACAGTATAATATCCACAGCACAAGTTTAACTCTTGATAAAGCGCTGGGTTTAATTACTAAGCCCCCAGTCTGTGCTACCAAATAAACACTTTTGCCTGGCATGAGACAATTCAAACGAAGTATATTTAAAAGCCTATTTCAGAATATGTCAAACCATCTGACTGTGTATTTCAAGGTTCCCTAATCTCTGTGTTCTTACGAGCTTGGTGTCTGGTTATCTCAACCAGTCAGTTATCGCTGCCTTTAACATTGGCAAAGATATGAACACAATATTGGACTCTCTCTGAAAGTTTTCTTTCCTGCTTACATGCAAAAGGAGCTGTATCACTGCAAGACTGCACTTGTTTTGTTGCTGTTTTGGTAGATATTTCCTATGAGAAACACGGTATTTTAAGCTTCTCTTATAAAGGACTTTGAAAAAGAAAACACCACAAAGAATAAGCAACTGTAGAGGCATGGGGAGAACAGAAGGAAATTAAGGTGTAGTAACAAATGACTGTATAACAACACAATTGTTCAATACCAAAGTGATTTTTTCAAGCTTCATTCCCTTCCCATGACTTTTCCATCTGTCAAACACAGTGACTGCAAGGAAACAGCCTCCAAGAGCGCTGCAGTTCCTATGTGTATACATCCACAGAGTAGGCAGCACCTTATTTTGCTAACAGTCTGTAACCTGGTCAACACAGGTTGCTCATGATTCCTACTGCCGTACTATTTATAGCTTCCCCAGGCTTGGTCTGTAACCAGCTCTGTAAATCAACTGTCTTTAAGAATCACTGGATCTCAGCCCCCTTCCCGAGCAGGGCTGAGGTCTGACACTGCTTTGCTATTTCAAGAAACTTAGTTAAGACTTTGCCCAACTATTACGCAGTCCAAACTGATAAACTGATGAGCGATTCAGACGAGAATGATAAGGTAAACGTGGCCGATTCAATACGGATGACAGCAGTGAAATGAAGAGCCCGTTCCTAAACCATGCATGGAGGCTTCAGCGAAACATCTATGAACCTTGGTGCAGGTTTAATCTTGGTTTCCAGCACGATGGCAGCTCTCTTCCCCTGCAACGAGACGCTTCCAGCTGGGGCGCAGGACACGTCCCATCCCCCGGCACTCTCAGGTGCATCTCGCCCCCATCCATTACCGCTCATCCCCGCGATCGCATTACCAGGAAATGGCACCGCTCGGGACCTCACGGGCTCAAACCGCGGCTCTCGCCTGGGGGGCCGCGCCCGGGCCGCCGCCCCCCCCCCCCCCTCCCCAAAACCCCATGGCCGGGTGACACCCCGCTGAGGGCGGCTGCCCCCCGACCGGTGCCACCGGCACTGCGGGGCCGCTCCTTCTCCATGAGGGGAAGGCCGAAACGAAAGCACCGACGGAGCGGGAGGAGGCAGCGACCCACCGGGCTGAGGGAGCCGAGGCCGCCGCCGCTTCCCTCCCTCCCCCCCTCCCAAACTCCGGCGGGGCCTGGAGCTCGCCGGGGCTGCCCCTCCGCCTCTCGCCCACCTTTAATCACGTTGCTGTAGATGGTGGCTCGGAACTCCTCCCGGGCCGCCCGGTCCCAGTCCTGTCCATGGATGATCCGCATCTGCTTGAGGAAAGTAGACTTGCCGCTCTCACCCGCTCCCAGCAGCAGGATCTTGACGAGGCGCTTCACGTAGGTCTTCTCGCGGTTGAGGCACTTGTCGATCTCCTTGGACTTGCGCTGCTGCTCGGCCTCGCCGCTGGTGAGCAGGCAGCCGGGGAAGCAGCCCGACAGCACGGAGCGCGACGGCAGGAAGTCCGCCATCTTAGCGAGCACTGCCAGCGAGGGCAGCGCCCGCTCCGCCACCCCGCGCATGCGTGACAGCGCCGCGTTCCCGCCCTTGAGCAGGCCCCGCCCACTGAGCGGTGCCTCAGAGGAAATGGCGGGAGTGGGAGGTGGTTGCGGGCGCTCCGGTCGCGGTCGGGGTCGGTGCTGGGGTCTCTTTAACGTCTATAACCGGTGCTTAATGTGCGGTCACTGAGGGAAAACTGACCCCGTTATGGGGGGTCCTGTGTTCTGGAGCGTTTCTGACAGGCGAATAAGCGGCGGGGAAGGGCAGCCCTCGGTCATGGAGGGCAGGATGGAGCTTGCCAGCTAAGCAGTTTTGTGTTCTCGGTGCGAATAGAGTTTGGTTAGGAAGGCGTGGAGCTGCTCGGTACGGACTTCCTCTTCGCTGCTGTGAGCTGTGCAGGGCTGCAGGCTGGACAAACAGCGGGTGCGGGCCGTGCGTGGGGGCTGTGTGCAGGGTGAGGGGCAGTGGGGTTTCTTATCCATTACTAAGTTAAATGAAGCAAAGACAGTATTCTCAGTAATAAAGACAGGTGTTTCTTAGGGCTGCCTGTGCTGCTTCCCAGGGAGGCTTCCGTCTCTCCTCAGTCTCCTGCTGGTTTTGTCCTTTTCCCTTCTCTTTCCCCTCCTCTCCCTTTGCTCCATGGGCTCAGCTGCCTGGTGTCTTTGCTAACACCTCCCTTTGGTCTCTCCCTGCAGCTGCCCTGTGCAAGCATCATGTTCCTGCCTGCTTCCTGCTGTCCCTGTCAGCACATGATGGTCATGTCACCTGTCCAGCTGCCCACATCACCTGAGGGTTCGATAGTCACTGGCTTCCTCTCCCTTGCATGCTACAGATCGGGAATCATAGAAACACAGACCGGTTGGAAGGGACCTTACGATCATCCAGTTCCACCCCCCTGCTATGGGCAGGGACACCTTACCTTAAACCATGTCAGCCAATACTTCATCCTACTTGGCCTTGAACACTTCCAGGGATGGAGCATTCCCAGCTTCCTTGGGCAGCCCATTCCCATGCCTCACCACCCTCGCAGTAAACTTCTTCCTTAGATCCAATCTAAACTTCCCCTGTTCAAGGGTTGTTCCTGCGCTGAGGATGATTCCATTCCCTGGAGAGGACACTGCTCCGCGTCATCCAGCTCAGCAGGGGAAGCTGAACTGCTCAGTCCTGGCTCAGGTGCTAACCCAGCTGCATCCTCTGCCCCAGCAGCCAGGCTTCGACTCTGAGGCAGGGTGCATAAGGTCTCTCCCTGTTTTGCTTTTTTTCCTTCCTCTTTGCCACTTCTTCCCTTGGCTTTCCTGTCCCTGGAAAGCCCAGGAGTGACAGGAAGCAATTGCTGCCCATTCCTGCTCACAGCTTTTCCCATGGGGCTGCTAAGGAGGGTTCTTAGTTCAAGTGCTTTGTGCCCTACCAGACACGATAACGGGCTCTGGAGATACTGCTTTGCTGAGGGACCTGGGATTCAGTTGTGTCTCTCTTTGTGCCACACTTTGCACTATATATAGAGAGTTTATTATAGTTATGTTATATATAGTTAATATATATATATGGCAGTTTATCTAACTGCTTTGAAATCTTCGTGGAAGGAACTGCATACGGAAATGCAGCCCCTGCACACCATGCTTGCAGTACCGTTCTCATTGCTTCACTTACGTTACTCCTTCCTTCCCCTCAGGGTTGTCCCCAGTTCCCTTAGATAGAAAGGTAGTTTACTCACCACACGCCTTTTGTGTTGCATGATTCAACTTCTGGTGTGTGAAAAAGGGGCAACCACGTAGGAAATGTGATCTTTACAGACAGGAGGGGATTCCCTCTGCAGTGCTTCCTACAAGAGAAACTGATGATCTTGAGTGAACACAGCTCACAGAGGCTGAAGGACTTCTGAGTGCTTCCATCCCAGGACAGTGAAGGACAAGAGCTGCTCAGAAGAACCAATGTAGTCTGTAACAAGTTCTCCCAGTTTCCCTCCCAAGCCAAGGAACTGAGCTACATCTTTCTGTGTGCTGTTTACCCTGGTGTGTCCAAAAGAATTACCTGTATAGAGATCCCATTCTGCCAGTGTCTGCCTCTCCTAGAGACGAAAGCACTTGTGTTAGGTACCATCACTAAAATGCTTGTGTGCCTTCACTGTCCTTTCCTTCCCTTCCTCTGACTGCACTCTGAATTCCCTCTCTCCAGCTCTTTGCCTCCAGCACTGTCCATGCTACCAGGGTTTGTCATCTTTGCTGTTTCAGAGAGCCACTGGGAGCTGAGCTTGGTTCAAAGAACCAAGCAGCACCTCAGCACTTGAACTATGGGACAATTCTCCTGCTCCTTTTGGCTGTCAGCTGATGCCCTGAAGCATGAGATATGATGGCTTTGATGCTAACATGTGGCATGACAGAGGTTAACTCATGGAGCAGAGAAGGGTGGAAAAACTGTGGAAGAGTGATGCAGCAGCTGCTGTGACTCACTGGGAGATTCCACAGGGGACAGGCTGAGCAGGCACAGGAGGAAGGCCTTGCAGAGCACTGCCTCTAACAGAGGGGTGAAAGAGCAGAGAAAAAGATGAAGCACTTCCACGAGGGCAGCAAAGTAACGGGGAAAGCAGCCTGTGCCTTCAGGGTATTCCTGTGAATGGAGGGAGTACTCTGCTCCGTGTGCTTTGCTCAAGCGTGCAAACCACGTGTAACACCATGGTGGGAGGGCAGTGCCTGAGAAATGGCTACACATGGGCTTGGGAAGTGTGGGTGACCTGGAAACACGGATGTGTGTGATGGTGTCGGGTGGGATCTGCTCCTGGAGAGCACAGCACTGTGCACGCCGAGGTGTGAGCCCACGCTGTGTGTTCCCTGTGCAGGGAGGTACACACACACCGTGGGTAGGTGCGTGATGTGCAGAAGGCAGTGTGTGCACATGCCATTCCCGGGAATGCCTCCTACAAGCCCTGGCACAGTTATGCTCTCTTTTGGCTGTGCTGTGCTGGCAGGCTGAGCCCTGGGCTGCAGGAGGAAATCCCACTGTTTTCCGAAGAAACCAGGAAAAGGGAGCTCTTGGTTCCCAGTGCTGCCATCGAGGTCAGACAGCCCCGTTGTGGGGAAGCACTCTAGTCCCATGGTCTGCCTCTGCTCACCGTGAGTCCCAACTTCCCATTGTGGGAAGTCACAACTTCTCACATGGCTTTGCCATGATACCAGCTCCCCAGAGCCACACGTCTGGCTCCTGCACCCATTGCTGCACCAAGCAGCGTGCTTGGAGCAGATGTTGCAGCACTGCTTGCTGAGTCCCAACCACTGGGACCTGGGTGCCATGGGCCTTGGGAGCCATGAATCCAGCATCCAGCCCTTTGGGAAGGATGCTCCCCTCTCCAGGAGAACCAGTAGTGAATGGGGCTTTTGCTTGCTCCTGCCTACCCCCACCTTTTGTAAGGACCGTTTCCAGTGTGACCAGTAAGGCTGGCTCACCCGGGCAGCTGCAGGCACCCAGCACCTTCCAGGGCGACTTTACAGCTCCATCAGCCCCATCTCCTGATCCCGCTTCCAATTCCAATTCCCAGGCCCCTCCTGCTCCGCCTGCCCAGGCCCCGCCCCTGGCCCCGCCCCACCGAGTGGGCTCCCCCTGGCGCCTAGAGGCGGCTCCCGCGCCGCCCTACGCCTTCATGCAAATGAGCGTGTGGCGACGGATGTTGATTGGCTGCGACGCGCAGCGTTGGCGCCGCTCCCGACCGGGAGAGCCGGCGGTGGCAGAGGGCGGGTATCCGCAGGTAGGTGAACCTGCCCGGGGCCGCGGCTGCCCGGGCCCGCTCCGGCACCATGACCGTCACCCGGCTGGACCAGGGGCAGCGCCACCGGCCAAGGATGGCCTTCCTGAAAAAGGTGAGGGCTGGGCAGCACCCCGGGGGCTGCAGCCGGGCGGGGCCATGCGGTGCCCGCTGCTTCGGGCCTGGGGGGACCCGGTGGTCACAGCGCCCCGCCCGGGCACGGCTCCCTGCGGCCCCGATGGGTGTGCGAGGGGACAGCAGCGGCTCCGGGGCTCTGGGGACACGACCTGTTGCAGAGCCTTGTGGCTGCGGGGTTCAGGCTGGGCTCTGGGGGGTAAGGTGTGAACTGGAGGACATAAAACCGCTATTTCGTTTAGTTTTGTGGCTGAGCTATTCTCCTGACACATTGCCTCCTTCTCTCATCCTTTCCCCCCACCAAAGACCCTCAAAACTGCATTGTTTCCCAAGGGAAACCCCATCATCTGCAGCGCAGGGCCCCGAGGCTTGCAGCTGATGTGCATCCGCTTTTTGGGCTGTATCATGGCCAAATCATTTCCCACTTTCTCAGAAGCACTGGGAGGAGTGGGCAGGTGTTTGCCCACGCTCTGGGCTCGGATGTGTAATTTGTAAAGCAGTTGGTGTTTTTCCATAGGGTCCATTCAAAAGCGATGCCAGTTTTAGTACAACCGGTATCAGCAGTGCTGAGCTTCCCTTCCACCCACCTCCTGCCTGTGGCTTATCCCGCTGAGTGGAATTAACTGAATTTCCAGTGACAAGGACAGCTGGTTGCTGTTGGAGTTGTGGCTGCCTCTCCTGCAGCGCCCATGAGCCAGGCTGTGCAGTGCTAAAGCGTGATCCTAGCAATACAAGCACTGTACTCTTCATGGTAGGGGAGGTAAAGGAGGTGTTTCCTTCGGTGCTGTGCCTTGGAAGGTGCTGTGTGCTTTGGGAACCAACCCCAGCAGCGGTTGCTGCAGTCTTTTTAATGCGCTCTGAGTTCCTCAGGTGGGAAGAGCTGTTAAAACACTGGGAATTCCTCCTAGGGAGCATGGACCGCTCACAGCGTGCGCAGTGAGAGGTTTGGGTCGTTCTGGTGCTCAGACTCTTGTTAGCGCTGGGAAGGGAAGCTCTGGGCTGGCCACAGGAAGGTTTTAGCTCTCATCTCTGCTTTCAGTCCTCCTCTGGTTTTCCAGGCCGTAGGAAAGGTGTGTATGGATCTGCTGTTCCGTGGCAGCGTGGACAACCACATCCTAAAATACAGAGCATCTTTGTTGGTTGCTTATGGAGGCAGCTGAGGATGCTCAGCGTGCACCCAGCGAGCACCTGAGATCCATGAGGAGCTAATATCCTAGAGAGAAGCTTTCTTAGCTGCTGAAGGCTGTGCTCCAGCTTTGCCAGCAGCTGGCCCATTGCCGTAGCCATGGATTGGCTCCGGCACACGGAGGGATTCCTGCTGTGCTGTCTCCTGGTGCTGCTTCTCCAGATGTGGGGACAGGACAAGGGTTTGCTTCAGGGATGATGGGCAGTGCTGGGTATGTGCCATGGGGCTGCTCTGCATGGCATGGGCTGGATGCAGAGCTTCATGGCTGACCCGTGAGGGGGATCAGAGAGCCCCCTCTAAGGCTCTGCAATGCCTTCTAGTCCATGAAATACTCAAGACTAACACTTAGGTTTACTCTGGTTTTGTCCTCTTGGTAGGAAGAACATTGGCACAGAAGCCTGTTGAAGCAGGGAGGAAGCCTCTGAAATGCATTTGGGCTGTATGCACCCGGCCAGATGCTGGCAGAGCTCAAATCAGCCCGACCTCGTGGTGCTGGTGTCTGCCTCAATAGCCAGGATCTGGCCTGTTGGGCATCAGCTGGTGGAGCAGGGCTGTGCTCCCCAGTGGCTCTGTTTCAGTACAATCTGTGTGCTTCTCCTTGCTGTGCTCCGAGGGCTGCACATGACTCATAGCTCGTGGGTAGGGCTGATGGATGCTGCTCGCCTTTTTCCTCTGCATCCTCCTTATGCTGGTCCCTGATGGCAGCACCGCAACCGGGCAGGGACCAGTGGGGTCTGCAGCATGGCTGGGGGCTTCTCCAGCCTGGCTTCAGTCTCACCAGGCTTCTCTGTTTCAGCATTAATGTGATGCTGGCTTTAAAACCAGCTGAAAATCAATCTACTGTCAAGCCCAGAGCGTGTCCTGTCACTGCAGGCTTAAACCCTCACTGAGCTTGGCAAGGCTTGGGCTCGAAGTCACTGTGGTGCCTGTGAAGACAATACCCTCCATTATGTGTGAGTGTCATCAAGTCACCCTCGTTAAATCCTCTAATCCTCATTAAAATCTACAGCCTGGCCCCAAATGAATGTGCAGAGGGACAGAATTGGTCCTGTTGGACCAGCTCTAATTTAGTATCAAATACTAGCAGAAGACAAAAAGAGCATCATCCACAAAGCCAGGTCATCTAAAATGAGATGAGGAATATACTCCAACTCCAGCTGTCTTAGTGGAGCATCCCAAGTGCAAGCAGGAGGCTGCTGTGCCTTTGGGATGCTGCCAGAAGGAAGTCAAATGTAAGAGGAGGAAAATACCTTTGAAAACCTTCATATTTAGAAATAAAAGGTAATTTGGAACCAGAAATAGAAGAATTCTCACCCTGAGGGTGCGACTCACCCTCCATAACATGATCTGTTAAAAACAAGTCATCAGCATCCCTCCGGGCTTCCTGATGGGATGGAGGATGCTGCCAGACAGGGGGTGGAGTTGCTCCGGATGGTGTGTCTCTGCCCTGTCCCAGAGGGGCTGAGCTTTGCTGCCCACAGATGGGGCTGAGGCATACTGCGTATGTTCTTGGTGCATGGTGCAGTGTCTGCATGTGCACAGGTGGGGTATTGCTGCAATAGGAGCACAGCTTGATTTCTTCTTCCTTAGTGCCCAGCAGACAGTCCTCTGCACCAGAGAGAACGTTTATGGGTAGCAGAGATTGCTTTTTCATAGCTTAGCTCTCATGGAGTGGTTACATCCTGTCCCTCATCTGCTAACCCTGTGCTTGTGTCTCCTATAGAAGGGGGAAATGGCACCGTGAGCCAGTGTGAGAGCTGGCAGGGTTTGGAGGTGGCCCCTCTAATGGCAAGGGGAGGTTTGGAGAAGACTGTGGCCATTGCATCCGTTCCTGTATAACACCACTGCACATTCCTCTGGGATGCTGCCCAGAGCTGGGGTGGTGCTGGGCTTTCTGTAATACATCCCATCTGCTCCCTGCTTTGCAGATCGAAGCTCTTATGATGGAGATGCAGAACCCAGACACAGGCATCAAGACACAGACGCAGGTGGTGATGGTCAACAACATCCCACATGCTGTGGCAGGTAAGAGCTGCACCAGGGGAGGGGACCAGGAAGTCCATCCAAGAAAGCCTGTGTGAGGACCCTGTGGCCACTCCAGGGTTACCACTGCCCGGATGCACACTGGATATATCCCAAAAAATACTTGCTGTACATCCTTTGAGCCATGCCTGCTCCCTTTATCTCCTTCTGACTCCTGTCTCATTCACTCCTAGCTCTTTGAATCAGAGATGCACAAAGAGTCATAATCACACCCTTTTAGCTGTCTCCTGTGAGTTTAGCTCAAGTGACCTTGCTTTCACTTAGCACAGAGGTAAGTAGGTGCTTCAGTCTCCAGACCTGTCATATTCCGTGAGGCTGAATCCCAAATCAGGATAAATATTAAGATCCAGCTAAAACAGGCAGCCTGGAGTCAGGCTGAAGGAGGGTGCTTCAGAAAGGAGCAATGAACAGTCCCCCCTGTAAAGTTTTCTGCTAACAGTAGTTCTCCTTCAGTACACAGGCAAAGAACAAAATACTCAGCCCACCTCTCTGCCTGTAAATGACAGCTTTTCCTCCTTCAGGCAGGCAGGGAGCTGTGCTGCCTCACGTATGGCATTACAGCAGCTCTTAGCACAGCCTCCTTTCACAGGGCATTATCACTGCCTCTGCTTCCCTGTTCTCCAGCCCTTGTGAGGGATCCTTCACTGTAGATACTCAGAGATGCTGTAGCAAAGTCCCCTCTTTTTACTCTGGTCTTTCTGCAGCCCTTTAGAACACAAAGGACAAAATCCCTCCCTGAAAGCAGTGAATTTTGCTCCAGGTGACTCTGGATACAACTTGGCCAAATAGACTCTATTATCCCTGGCAGTCAGTGAATAGTTAAGGCCGCACTGTGGAGAAGCTTCCTCTGTACCGAAGATGATGTGTCACCTCGAATAGGAGCAGGGGAACAAACACTTCTCTTGCTGTTTGACCAGTGTAAAACATCACTTCCTGAAAGTCCATGGCTGGATGATGTGGAGGGAAGGTGCCTGTTGATGCTCATCCTCTTTGTGTGTTGCCTGCTTCAGTCTGGTTCCCCAACCAGACTTGCTGCAAGTTCCTTCTTGCATAACTCCTGAATTGCAGTCAACTTCTCATAGGCAAGGGAGTTCCAGTCTCTTGGCATGGTGCTTATCACTCTAAATGATGATATTTTTAGTGCTGTGCAAGCTGTGTGTACGTATAGAACATATATGTATGTATGCATGTATCAGCCTCTGGGTGTTGCAAAACAGTGCCTCATGTTTAGTGAGGGGGTGATGAAGACATCAGAGCAGTGGACACAGACCCACTAAAGAGAGTTTGTCTCTCTTCATGTGCAGGAAGCCAAGTGGTTAAATTCAGTGCAGGGAAATGGCTCACAACAGAAAAGACCAAGTTAAATGAGCACCTTTAGGGGAAAGTGCTTGCAGAGAGTGCTGTCTAGAAATGGGTGATGAGATGATCCTTTAAGTTCATCTATTTCAGGAAGCAGGCGGCAGGATAAGAGCCCTGAGCCCCTATTAGAAAGTTAAGTCAATGTCAAGAAAGGCCAACACCTCGGTCAGCAATCCTGGGGGATGCTGGAGGAAAAGGCCAATAACTGGTGAGGGAATAGTGCACTTCTGCACTGTTTAAATGGAAGGAGGGTGCTGGAGGCTTGGGTCTGACTGGTCACACTGCAGCAAAAGAACTGGAGAGATAAAGTGTGAATGGAGAAATCTTTGCAATGTCCTTTTACCACTGCAGCTTGGACCTGAGACTTGGACATGCCTTCTGCTCTGAAAGCCGTGTCCCTTAAGGGATTCCCCAGGACCTGTCACTGTTCTCATACCCAGGGTGAGACAGGACCATGCTCTGTGCATTGGAGACACTTTGCAGTGACTCTTTCAAGACAAGATGGTTCAAACAAGGGGCACTTCACCTTCCCTGGGTGCAGAAGCTGTTGCATTGCTCATGTCCTTTCTAAGCCAGTGCTGAAGGTTTTAGTGTTGTTCCTCAGGCCACGTGTGCTTCTGCACACTCATCCTCAGCTCACTGCCTGCTTTGGGCTGCTTCTCCCAGGGACTGATGCCTGCTTGGTCAGGAGAAAGCCTGAATGACATCAGGGCCAGTGAGAGCAGCACATTTTATCTCTGCTCTTTATATGCTCGTTGTCACTTCTCGTGCATGGTGCATTTGAAAGCATGTTTGCAAGAAGGGGTCAGTGGGATCCAAAGCACAGGGAGAGGTGAAGACTGGAGAGGTCTCGTTTCACTCCTGACTTAAGCAGCTGCCATGTTCTTTGCTTTGCAGGTAATGACATACTGCAGTGGATTCTGCAGCGCTTGCAGGTCACTCAGGAAGGTGGGTAGAAATGTAAAACTTGAGGCTTGGAGTTCTAAAACTTGAAGGTCTCCATAGAAAACCTCTCGGATGAATTCCTCCCTCCCCAGTAGCAGCTCACTCTTAGATTCCAGTGCAGTGTCCCTGTGCGAGCCAAACGTCTGCCTTCTCCCTTTGCAGAGGCACTCCACCTGGGCGACCTGTTTGTCAAATACGGATACATCTACCCTCTTCAGGAGCCAAAGAACCTCACCCTTAAGACAGATGGGAGCCTCTACAGGTTTCAAGTGAGTTGCATCTTCTGTGAAGTCTTAGTCCTGAGGCCATGCTGTGTAGCCATGCTCCAGTGTGCAGGAGGAAGGGATCCACAGAGCAGCCTCAGGCCAGTTCCCTATGTCAGATTATGGTTTATAGGGAAACTCTTGATAGTTCCTTCAGCTAAATCAGTGTATTTGTTCTACTTCGGAATAGCTGTGCTTTCTTCCAAATGTGCGTTCCCTTCCAGCTCTTGAAGTTACAAATGGATTTCCTGGTTGAAAACAGAATGACCTGGGGAGACTGAATGATGAATATACAAAAAGCACAGTAACAACAGGATGTTATATCAATGCGCATGGTTGGACTGTTCCCACTATGATGGGAAATTAGGGTACCCTTGGTACTTTGAATGAGGAGTCTGATTCCTGCATGGTGCCAAATCAGGCTCCAGCACCTCAGTGCTCAGGCAGCAGTGGGAGGCTGGCCACATGAAGCTGTAGCAGAGCAGGAATGGGTTGCCATTGGCAGCCTGCTGGGCTCAGTTCTGCTGTGTCTGGTACCACTGTGAGCTGACACATAGTGATGGAGCTGAAGCTCTGAGTGCAGCAGAGGAGAGCTGTCCTCTCCCTCGGTGTTGTGTGAGTTCCAGGCTGCTAATGAAAGCCTTGTTTTCCTGCAGACCCCTTATTTCTGGCCTGCACAGAAGTGGCCTGCAGATGACACAGACTATGGTAAGTGACAGCAATGCCTGGTTAGGAGGTGTAGTGCAAGCACACAGCCCTGCACTGTGTTTGCTGTTCATCTTTGTGCTGTGTGTCCATGTGCTATGACCTTCCCTTGTATTTCTTTCACACTGTTTTGTGGGTGATTCCCAGTACTTTGAGGGAATACTCTGGATGGGACCACCTTGTGTGGCCTTGATGAGAGAAAATGCTTAAGCCTCTCTTACGTTCCACTGAGCTCCATTAGATTGGAACCCATCTGAAGTGCTCTGCTGAGCAGAGGAGACTTTAAACACAAGGTTAGATTTCCTGAGTGGTTAAGTGTATTCCTGGATCTGAGCCCAAGAGTTCCTGTTGGTTTGGATCAAGTCCTGCCTTCAGAGATGGCTTTTTTCTTTATATAATGCCCAGTGGCTTCCCATATCTCCTGTTGGCATTTTCCATATCAATCTCTTGTTGCCTTTATAATGCTTTTTATTATAGGTCTGGTCATGAAACTTGGTTTGCTCATGCAGGCGGTGCAGCTCACAGACTGATTTGTTTGTGCCAGGGTTGTCCTCTGTGGCTTTTATCTGCATATGCTGTAGATCTTCTGGGGAAAGAGAAAAGCCCAGTTTAGTTTGGGATGCTTTTCATAGAACTTGGAGCACAACATTGACTGGTGTTGGGAGAGCTTGGAGGTCAAACTGTGAAGAACCTCAGCCTTTAAACATTTGGTCCAATATCCTTTGACCTGTGAGACCTGAGTTCCCAAAGGAGGGGTGATGCTGGCAAAGGCACACACAGCCCATTCTGTGTCACTGCCTCCTGAAGCAGCAGTGACAAAGTGAAGCCCCATCCCTGACTGTATTCAAGGCCAGGTTAGACAGGGCTTGGAGCAAGCTGCTCCAGTGGGAGGTGTCTCTGTCCATGGCAGGGGGTTGGAGCTGGATGAGCTTTAAGGTCCCTTCAACCCAAACCATTCCATGATTCTATGAAAGCACCAAGTTAATTTTTCTTCACTGAGCTTTTGTGAGCTTGGAGCTCCTGCCTGGGGAGGTTCTGTAACAGACAAAGATTCCTGTGTTTGTCATGGGGGTAAATTCCTTATTCTTGGATTTGATGCTCTATCTGACTGCTTATTGCGTCTTCCTCCACAGCAATTTACCTGGCAAAGAAGAACATGAAGAGGAAAGGTGTTCTAGAAGAATATGAAAAGGTGAGGACAAGTTGCACTTGTTCCACTGCAGCCCCCTCTGTTGTAATGAATGGAGCACAGCAAAAAATCACCTCCTCAGTCGCGTGAGGGGTTTGTCCAGCAGTGCCAAAAGCCAACATCTTGGAAGTGAAAAAGTCACCGGCACAGAAAAACACTCTGAATCAGTGGTGATTGCATCAGGGTAATGGCTCTTTGCAGTGGTATTCCTGGGCTGTTGCAACTCATGTAATTCCATGCAGAACAATCCGGATTTCTTGGCTCAGGCGCCAGCCTGGCCTAGCTGAGCGATGGAGAGTCAAGAAAGGCCTTCCCTGGAGCTCCTGGTGCACAATTATCACACTCACTGCTGCTTTGGTTTTATTCCAGGAACATTACAACATGCTCAACCAGAAAATAAACTACAAGTGGGACTTTGTCATCATGCAGGCCAAAGAGCAGTATAAGTGAGTAACTCACGTTCCCTTGTTTGCATGGCTGGGGAGGGTGTGAGGCAGCAGAGCTTCCCTGTCTCGCTACACAGATAAATTGCAGTCTGAAAGCATCAACTGCAGCTTTAAACAACCTGCAAGTGCCCCTCAGGACTGTAAAATAAACCTGCCTTTATGTCAGCCTGGGCTTCCTTTGTGTAACATAGAAGCTTTATTCACCTCACTCTGTGAGGGAGGAATTGGGTGCCCACTTGCAAAGCTTCATCCTCTGCACCTGTCTTTCTCTCCCTGCCTACCAAAGCCATGGAATCGATGTGGTTGTGAGAGCATGGGCAGGTCCTTCCCTGTGACACATGCTCGTGCCTCTTTGCAAATGACTTTTGCATGTGTGCAAGTGTGCAAGGGGAGGTTTAGACTTGGTACCTAATGGGAAGAAGCCAGGTCTGATGCTAGAGACAGCTCCTTTTAGCTTGGGGCTGTCCCATGGCAGGTGTGGATCAGGCCATTGGACTCAGGAGCTGTTCCTGGTTCAGTCATTGCTTGCACATGTGCCACAGCTGAAGCGAATGGCCTGAACCAAGAAGCAGTGAGTGTTCCCAGCAGGGATTTATGGAGAAGACTCTGATGCAGACTTGGGCACCAGCCAAAATGATTTGATTTTAGAGGCTGAATCCTTCACATTCGCAGCAGAGTCAGTGAATGTGAGGTGGGGATTACTCCTTTTGGAAACAGCATCTTTCCTACTGCTATGGGCTCCTCTTACCTTGTTTTACCTCCCTGTGCAGCAGCGCTGCCTCTGCTGCTCAGCACTGTTTCTGCTGGGATGGGAGCCAAGTCCTCGGAATACAGCTCATCAGATAACTGTCTCATTAGACACCAAACTGTTGTTCTTGTAAATTGAGGTCAGACTGGGGCGAAGAGATGCCAAATGCACTTTTAAAGTTAGATACCGACACTGAATGGGCAGAGGAAACACGTCTGAGGCTGTTGGATGGTGATGCCGGGGCAGACTGGTGCAGAGCAGCCTGCATCCACCCTGCTAACCACAGCGGGCTGGCCACATGCAAACAGCCTTTTGGGAATCCTTCTTTGCCCATGCGAAATCCCAAACCGTGCCCAGGACTTTTCTGGGAATGAATTAGTTGGTGCAAGCCCAAACCATGCTTAGTGCCTCTCCTGTTTAATAGAGGAGGTGATTTGGGTTTTAGTGCCTGGGAACACTGCTTGGTACCATTTCCAAACAGTTCCTGTGAGAAATGGCCTCCTTTACAGGGAGGAGACTTGTCTGGGATGCACCCCTGCATGGCAGCCATCAAATACTGCCCAGGGACATGGGGCATGGGTAAACATGAGGCAGCAAGGCTGACCACAAGTAGTGGGTTGTTAGCATAAGGCTACCCAAGGACTGTCTGTTTAATCCAAAGAGGATGTGTGGCCTCCCAGCTGAGCTCAGCAAGATGATGGCTTCCCAAAAGCTACAGTCATGTGTGGCCATGTGAGCAGCATGATCTGCACTCCAGAATGAGCTGGGATAGGAGGCTGCATGGCAGCATTGAGTAGTCAGGCTGGGAGCCACAGGGCAGGGGACAGTGGAGGTTTTGCTCCTTTCTCATCCCACTCATTTTAGGAGAGCAAAATCAGTGAATTCCTATAGAGTGAATCCTGTTCTTGGCTTTGCAGGGCAGGGAAGGAGCGGAAGAAGGTGGACAGATATGCCCTGGACTGCCAGGAGAGAGCCTACTGGCTTGTGAACCGGACTCCTGTAAGTAGAGCATCATGGTGCTCCTGCAGCCACTGGGGACAAGCTAAGGGTATGGCCGTGGGTTCAGCCCAGGCCTGCCTGAGTCCATGCCACCTTCCTTCTTGCTTGCTCTCCAAGGTGCAGCTCCAGGAGGGGAACATTCCCAGATTCAGGGTGCAGAGCCCCTCCATGGACACTGCTGGTGGCCAGGAGCTGCTGTCAGCAGAGCCCTTTTGGGGCTCAGGTGTCTCCTCCTGCATTTGTGTAAACCACAGACCTCAACACAAATGACTCACAAAGCCATTGGTGTTCTTGTCCACAACAGCCTGGCATGCTGGATGTGCTGGAGTATGGATTAGACCGTGTGACAGATCCCAATGAAAACAAGGTAAACCAGGTGAGGCAGGACTTTGGTTTTCATGCCTATGGACTTGGCAGGACCCAGACAGCATCCCTGTGATTGTGTTTTTGGGCCCTGCAGGCTGGGTGAGTCAGCTCTGCTGTGACAGCCCAACAGGCCAGAGGTTGGAGCCGTCTCATTGTCCAGGGTGTGGGGCCCTCAAAATAGGCTCTGGCAGCTCATTTAGGCTTGAAAATACTTTGTCAGCTCTCTTGCCACACCACTCGGTGTGAGAGCTTAGCTACAGGATGTGTTTCTGTGCTGCTGAAACTGAATTCAGGAACCCTCTGTCTCCAGATGCTCATGGCTGCCTCTTTATTAGTGCTGGATGAGCTGTGTGGGGTGTAAAGGATCAGTGGAAAGATCAGGTTTAAATACAGGGACAGAATACCTCCAGAAAGGGTGATGTGTGGCAGGAAGATGGAGAAGTTGGGGTGGTGGATGGGAGACACAGAACACTGCCTAAAGTGCATGTTGTTTGGTGAGAGCACAAACAGAATTGATGAACTAATGCTGTAACTAGTTCAGAGTCCCCAGCAAGGCAAATGTAGGCAGTGGATGAGGGGCTGGAGCTGCTCTTCCCTTTCTCCATCAGTCCTCTTAAGTGATGCCGTATTTGTGCCCTTAATGGTGTTCATTTGGCAGCGAAGCCAAAGCCTCTCTCAGCAATGAAATGCAAATGTGGCTCTGATCACACTCACTGGATTCCCACAGCTCATTTTCCTAACAGCCTTTAAACATCCCAGCAGCCAGAGGCAGGGTAATTGCTTTGGCCAAGTGTGTCCTGTTGCTATAGAGACTGGAAATGAGCAAAGTGTAGGCTTGGGGTGGATTTTGTTTTCCCTCCCTTTAAGTAGCGGCTGCTGAAAGCCCTTTATTTGTAAGAGGAAAGGAGTGGTGGGAAGGCAGAGGGATGCAGGAGGAGCAGCCAGCCTCTCGCCCACAGTTCTGCAGCTCACATGGAAGGAGGCTTTAGGTTTGCAAATGGTCTGAGAGCCCCAAGCCAGCTGCTGGGTGGCACAGGGGAAGTGAGCTGAGGGATGTCTGTGCTGTACGTGAATCAGTTCCCTCTGTCAATAGAGACTCTGGGGAGAGCATGAGCCAAGCAACAAGGGATGGGAGAAGAGGAACCGGGCTCAAGCTGCCCCAGGGCAGGTTTAGATGGAGCTGAGGAACAATTCCTGCCCCCAGGGTGCTCAGGCATTGGAAGAGGCTGCCCAGGGCAGGGCTGCAGGCACCGGCCCTGCAAGGGTTCACACAGCGTGGAGATGAGGCCTCAGTGCCATGGGGCAGGGGTGGCCTTGGCAGGGCTGGGGAGGGGTTGGACTGGGTGAGCTTAAAGGGCTTTTCCAACCCCGTTGATTCCATAATTCATAGGTCACAGGCTTGGGAAGACTTCACTGCCTTTCAGCTGGTCTCTGAGCAAAAAGGGAAGTTTCTTCTTGCTCCTCTTTCTGCTTTTGAAAGAGCAACTGCCATACACAAGGCAGCCAGAAGCTCACATAGAGACAGCTTTGGATCAGTTGCTCTCATGAACCCCTGTGGCTTAACAGCCTTTGGGGAGCAGAAGGAACAGCCCCAAGCTCCTCGGGTAGACGCTGAGCTGCACTGTGCTGTGCTGGCCATATCTTGCCCCTGCTGAAGGCAGCGCAGAGTTTATTGATGTTCCCTGTGGACCCTGTTGCTGGCTCTGACACAGGTGAAAAGATGAGAGCATAAAGTGCATGAATCCATTTGATTTGCATCTCTGTTCCTGCTCAATCCAGCTTCATTTTGTTGTCCAATTAATTGTGCTCTATCTTGGCAGTTGAGAAAGAATTCCCGGTGATAATGAATCCCTGACACCAGAATGACTTCTGTGAAGCTGCTATAGGCATGAGCATCTTCTTCACTTGCCTGAGACCCTTTGGTGGGCTGCTCCCTCCCTAATTGATAGAATCCTCTGGGGATAAACAGGCACTCACACTCTTTTGAAGGGGCTCTTTTCACTGACCCATGGGCATCCCTCGTGGTTATAATGAGTTAGGAGCTGTAGTTGGGCAGGAGGAATAAGGCAGAAGTAGCCATCCATGGAACAGGTAATTAAGGGATGCTTTAGCCTTTCATTACCCAGGTCTCAGGCTCATGATGGAGCCTCACTGCTTAGAGAGTTACCAGGCAACTGCCAGAGCCCATTGCCTCGCCTGCAGGTACACTCAGCTTGTGCTGCCTTCTGTAAGCACAAGTCTGTGTGGAAGTTGCTTTGGCTTAGCCAAAAATCACTGTGCTGGATTCAGGGGTGGCTGCATGAAATTGGCTTACTGTAATGCAGTAAATGAGGCACAGAGCATCATAGTCATTGCTGGCCTTTCATTTCATTAGTTCCTGTCCATTTGGCTGCCTGGTGGATGCATCACTTCTGCTGCATGCATTGCATCTTTTCAGATAGCAGGGTCAGAAGCAGAGAAACAGGACAGGGGAAAACCAGGGATTTGGATGAACCTGGGCACATGGACTGTTACAGGTTCAGTTCCAGCTGTTGGGCTGGAAGCACCAGCACAGTGGAGATGCATCTTATGCTAGGCTTGGAATTTACCTCTGGCCTGCAGGGCTCTCAGCTGACTGCGTATAGGGAAAGGTCCATGTCTGTGTGCGCAGGAGCAGAGCTGTGTGCACGGAGTGCAGGTGTGATCTGCAGTGCCCTGGTCCAAAACAAGCTCTGGATAACATTGACCTGTGCTTGCTCTTCACTCCATCTGGGCACACACACAGGAGCTGTTGTCCAGCTGCTCATGGTCTCTGTAAGCACTGAACTGGCCAGACAATGCCAAACCAGAATGACCATTGTCTCCACAATGTGGTCAGGTGAATGGTTAGCTGGAAATCAGCAGATAGCCCAGCTCTCCTGGCTTCATCCATGTGGATCAGCTCTGGAGCAGGTCCTGGCTAGCTCCCAGCTGAACTCTGCAGCCCTGTGTGCATGGGGAATACTCAGCTGATGGCAGTGAGGTGCGATGGGGCAGTGCAGGATGTCCCAGTGCTGCTGTGTGTTCAGGAGGAGGATGTTTAACAGCACCCAGCACTCACCCCACACAGACTGAGGCCTTTCAGTAATTGCCATTTGATTTGCAGCCTGCAGGGCTGGGAGCTCATCTGTGGTAATTGCAACAAGTCACTTGTTCAGGGCATTGCAACATTCATCTCATCAGAAGGAATTGCTCCTTTGTTCCTAATGTGATTTCTGTCCAAATGAAGGAGGGTGGCCCAGGGCACTTGGGCATTGCTGCTGTCAGTGGCATGGGGAAGGATGGTGATGATGGGGACACCTGGCAGTGTTCAACAGGACACGGGGAGGCTTCAGAGACCCTTGTACCAGCAACAAAGCTGGAAACTGGTCCTGGGAACGCTGTGGGATAAAGGGAAATGAATCGTGTGCAGCTCTGGGGTGAAATTCCCAGGGTTTGGGAGCTGGAAAGGGCTGAGCACAGCCAGTACCTGCAGCCTCCAATGCCCTCCCTCCCTGGAGCCCAAAGCCCCCTGGTTTCCCAGGACCAGCTATCCAGAGGGCTGACCTTACACTGAGGCTGTGGCAGGAGGGGATCCTTGGTGTAGGATGGGCTTAAAATAAGTCATCTCTCCTTGTTTGCAGACATGGCATTAGCTTTGATTTTAACTTACCCACATGTAATTTCCCTGTTGTGATGGCATTTTAATTCGTGCCTTTCTTGCCCTATGTAACATTTAACTTCCTGTGTTCTCTTTCTCTTTCCCACCAGCTGTTTGTCTCGTGTGTGTGGTGTGCTGCCTGCCTCTGTGGCCCCTGTAGAAGATAACACAACTTTACTACTATGAGAGCTGCCTTCAAGCCGCTATTCCAGCATCCACCTTTCCTCACCCCTCTGCACCGTGCCTGTCCGAGGCTCCACTTCAAATACAGAGGGGGAAATGAGGGGCCATTGGAAACCGTCTGATGATGTTAATGTGTTGCTTTTCCTAAAGTACATGCCCTGCTGACACTGAAGTTCCATCAAATGGGACAGTTCAGCTGTAAATCTGATGGGGCCTGGTTCATCTCTTGAGTTCCCCAAGGAGATAGTGAACTATTGTGCAGGCCTGAAACAGAAAGTTAAGTTCTCTAAAGAGGAGACTTGCAGGGCAGTAAATGCAGTGAATTTCTCTGCACAGGCAGGTGGTTTTTGGTCTGATTTGTTTCCTTCCATTTCTACATCCATCTGAAACAATGCTGATGCTTTTGAAATGGGGGAAGAAGTAGTGTCTGTGTGTAAGCTGGCCTTAGTGGGGGTGCAGCTAAGAGAAGAGAAAGGTGAAAAGCTGTTCCTTAGTTCATGTGTCCTCCCAGGACCCTCTGAACCAGCAAGGGAGGCTCTTCAGCCTTGTGACCAGAGACCCTGGGGGCCTTTTCTCCCCTTTGATGTGTCAGCCCTTACCCTCTCACACAGTTCTTGCGCATGGCCAGTAGAGCATCACTGCTGGTGCAGGCACTGTTTGTCCCTGCTGGGGCTGTGTGCACTGCAGTCATTCAGAGCTGGCCATGCTATTCCCAGCAGAAGAAGCTTCCTGTCCTTGCAATGCCCCAGTGAGGATTTCTGTCAGCACTACAGTGGCCAGGCTGGGTTTGTGTTGGGATCGGATGTGCTGGCTTCATGGTAGTGCTGTACAGATTTGATCTGCTGCATATCTGCCTCCTGCTGCTGCAATGGTGAGTGTGCTGTCCCAAACCAGCTGAGCTTCAGCAAAACGTGCAGGTTGTTCTTCCATAGAAGGGTTTCTCCCTCCTGAGCAGGACCAGTGACAATGGTTAAATACAGAAGCAGTGTCCTCATGAAGGTCCCCTCAGAGCAGCCCTGAGAGAGTGTCTTACCTGTCCCAGAGTAGAGGCAGCTCAGGGTGCAGGTTCTCCAATGTGGAGATGGGAGAAGCAGGCAGCCTGTGGCATTCAATACCCGATGCTTCATCCCTCATCACTCACAAAGTGGCCCTCACCAGGGCTCTCTGCAGACCCATGTCTGCTGCAGGGTTAGCTTGATGGAATAATGCTGGGCTGCAGCTCTTGCTGGCTAGAACAGGACATGAAGGACTGAAACACTGTGTAAGCCTTTAAAGGCTTGCTGGGAGTCTCCCTGACTTGCCTGTCTTTCCTTCTGCCTCCCACAAAGTAACAGTGCTTCAAAGGCAGCTGCGTGCATAAACACCCTGCAGTTAATTTCTTGCCTTCAATTGCTTGCTCATTTGTGGATGACATGAACACAGTCTGAGTTATTCACATCACAACGTAAACACCCTCTGCACAGCACATAGTGCTTCTGAGGCTTTTAATTGTGCTGTTTATATTTTGCAATGTGTTGGTTCCTGTCTCCTTTAGCTAATATTGAATGATCTAATCTGCGTCTCATAAATGCATCTCTTTTAGCTCCATTAGAATAACCCCATAATTGAAGGCATGCAGGCAGCGATGGAAGCAGCAATGCTGAACAGTAAATACAGCTGATGGAGTGATTTACGGTGTGTGGATGCTCTTAGCTTTGATGAGACCCTGATTAGCTGAGCTGCTGCCTTTGAGTTTAATTGTAATGAGGATTAATTGGAGAGCACGGCACAATGCAGCAGTGGCTTCGTGTCTGCAAACAGGGAGGTGGAGGCACCCATCCCAACTGAATGCTTTCTGTTTCTTTGCAGAAAAAAACCCTGGATGTCTATAGGAGAGAGGTGAGTTTTCCTCCTTTCACTTGTGCTCATCTCACATCAGTGGTGCAAGAGAGTCCTTATCAGGATGTTTCCTGCCTCTGCACCTCCCAGTGCAGGCAGTGATGGGAGGGCTCAGCCAAGGACAGACATCAGGGCTCAAACCCAATCGATCACAATTAGTGGCGGGGAAGTCTTAGGAGATGCATCCAGTGGCGCCAGCACGTAGACAGCCAAGGATCAATGGTAATTACACGCTAAATCATCCCGAGCCATTGTAGGTGCCTGGAATAGCAGCTATTATCCAATTTTCATATAGCACGGGGAGGGCTTTCTAATTACTTGCACATTGCAAAATGCTTTTCTGCCACTTGCGATGAGCTCTGTGAAAACAGCCTTTTTCCTGAGATAGTTTAGGGGTTCCCTGATTCTTTGGTTGTCCAGTAACTAGGGAAGGAGCAGTTCCTGTTGTAGTTAGCCTCACTACCTGGGAGAGGGCATGGTTGAGGTTCAGATAGAGACAGCCTTGTCTTCACATCTCCATGCTCCTACCCATGGACGTGTCTGATCTCTTTCAGATCATGTACTACCAGCAGGCCATCATGAAGACCAGAGTGAAATCTTCCGTCTCTCTTGGAGGGTAAGTGCTGATTTCCCTCTGTCCACACATTAATTAGTCTGCAGCACTTATCTCCTAATGAGAAGATGAAGCTGTCTGGTGACTCAGGCAGGGGAATCCACGTAGTGGCCTCACGCAGTGTTGTTTGTGCTGTCTGGGCTGTGTTGCCTGAGCCAGGAGGCACAAGGAAAGGAGGGACCAGTCCCAGACAGGATGAGGAGGCTCCCTTGGAGCTAAGGAGAGCTTTGCTGGGAGTGTCTGCAGAGCAGCACCAGCCTCTCAGTTGAGATTCTCTCTGAATCAAGAGATGCTCACACTGGTTGGGGCTGGGTCATGCTTGAGACCTCTGCAGTGTGGAAAGGCAGCTGTGTGGAGGCTGCCCTGGGAGGATGCAGGGTGAGTAACCAGCAGGGACACGCTAACCCTCCTGTCCCTGGTCCCCAGCCCTCTGGATTCAGCCCCAGTGAGTGTTATGGCTCACATGGTGATGCTCACCAGAAGACAACAAAGCTGGGGATGGTTATTCTGTATTATGAAGGAACCTACACTTCTACATGAACATCCAAGCAATGAACTGGTAATTCCTCTTCTCAGTGTCTCAAGAGGGTTTCCTGATCAGACTCTTGATGAAGCCAGTGAAGAGCAAAGTGTCATTGGCCCCAGGGTGTTTGCCACAGGCAGTTCTTATCTGCAGGCCTTAACATGCTGGCCAGTTGCCCAGAGGTGCACCAGTCTGTTTCACACTGTCATTGCCACCCAGAGGCTCATATAGAATCTAAGATAAACAGGGAGCTCTGCCCTGTTCCCTGGGAGCAGATAGTCATGGATAGATGAAATGGGAGGAAGTCTGGGAAGCAGTGCTGTCTTCTGAGAAGCACGACTTGTCAGACACCAGCATTTCGTCTGTCACTGCCTCCCAGCTCACTTCAAACTCTCCTGCCTCAATGTTCCAAGCTGTGAGCTGGAGCAGGGAATGCCTGGCTGCCTTCCAGGAAGTTTATGATGCTTGACTGTTTGGCAATGGAGCTTTTCACTTATTAGCTCCAGTCCTCTGATGGGATAACGCCTATCACCTAGAGCAGAAAATCCTCGGGAAATCTGGGTCTCCATCTCAGCTGCAGGATTGGGTCCAAATCAAACTGTTATTGATGAGGATAGGAGCATCAATGTGCACACATCAGGGCACTGCACTGACTGAGGAGGAGCTCCAAAGCACTCATCATTAAAAGGACAGGGCAACGTTACCTGTGTTGACAGGTTTAGATTTATAGCCTGATTAGCATGTATGGATTGGAAGGAATTAGGCAGGTGCTGGATGCCTTGGCATTTCCAGTGAGAAGATAGGATCGAGCAGGTCTGCACCAAACCTGTGGTGTGCTTTGTGCAGCAGCATTGTGTAATGCAGGATGGATGCTGAGGTGCCTGTTAGCAGCGGGCCCTTGGACAGTGCACTCCAGCTTAGAGCACATGAAAGCAGTTTGGCCTGGAAGGAATTTTAAATGCAGAAACCAGATGAGTTTTTCAAGAGTGAAGAAAGGGGAAAGCTGAAATCCCACCACATCAGGGAAATGGGCTGTAATTACAAGTCTGGCCAGCTTCGAAGGTAGGAGCAGTGTTTGTCTGCATCCTGCTGGGACAGAGACATTCCTGCTTTGCGCCAAGCCCTCACAGTCATTTGCAGTGAATGAGCTGTGCTGTAGGTGAGCAGAGGAGAGAGAAGCTGGGATTTGCCCTCAGCATTCCCTTACTGATCCTGGGGCTCCCATGGCTGCAGAAAACCCACCTAGGCAAATCCAGTGCTTGCTCTCCTCCTGTGTGGCACTTCCCTCTCTGTGATGTGTGGCACAGGATCTTCAGATACCTCTGAAGGTATCTGTTCATTTGGTTGTGATGGGGCTGGCTGCACTTTTGCCTGCACACGAACACTTGTTTTGTCGGGTTTACTTGCAGGCTTGTGAAGTACTCGGAGCAGTTCCTCTCCAATGATCCCATCCTGTCTGGGTGTCTCCCCAGCAACCCCTGGATAACAGATGACCCTGAGTTCTGGGATCTCAATGCAAAGCTGTAGGTATTGGTGTTCTTTTGAGAGGTTTACATGGACCACTATGCTGAGGGGAACCACTGATTGCATTATGATATCTGGTCTCTGATCATGAGCAGGGGAGCATTCCTTTCCTGACCTAGTCTGGCAATGATAAAGAAGGCATCTCTTGGGAATACTCCATGCTGAACTTTGAGCGTTATCTTTTTCAAGTGGAGTCTTCCTTAACATTACAGAAATTCCTAAACTGAAGTGTGAAGTTGGAAGTGTGCACTCAGCCCCTCCTGAGGGTCTGATCCTCCTTTGGGATGAGCACAGTCCACTTTTACCAGCACAGGAATGGAATAAGACCAGTTACACTCAGGTGTAGCACTTGGTTTAGTATTAGGTGCTAAATGAGGTGCTGCCAATGGGCAATTCAGGGTTCAACTGCTGGTTCAAAAGGCTGCTCCTTAGGAGGGAGTTGGAGGCACATCCTGGCAGTCCATCCCCTCTCTGAGGTATCCCTTGGCTTTCCCTTCAGATAATGTTTGCTAATGCGAGATTGGCATCTCTGAGCTGGAAGCATACAATAGGTTATGGTTCTCATTTGAGCCCAGCAATCCTGTTAGGGTGATAATATCCCATTAGACAGCCCCAAAGGATATCTTCACAGAACGCCTTTGTTAGAAGCAAAGCTTTGGCCAACAACCAGTGCCTCCTCCAGAATGGGACTGAATCAGACCTCCGGCAAAGCTGGGATGTCACTGGGAGAACAGCATTAGCCCGAGTTAAATCCTCATCCCACTGTGTACCAAGTTATTTAATTACAGCTTACTTAGTGGCCTGACTTCGGGAGCTCATTGCAGCATTCAGAGAGTGCTGAGCAGTCCCTTGGCATTGCAGCAAAGGGCACTTTGGTTTGAATTAATCTGCCAGTTAGCTGGGATGCATGAACCTGGCAGCGCTGTTTGTTTGCAGGGTGGAAGTCCCCACCAGGATGCGTGTGGAGCGATGGGCCTTCAATTTCAGTGAGCTGATACGGGACCCCAAAGGGCGGCAGAACTTCCAGCTCTTCCTGAAGAAGGAATTCAGCGGTGGGTCTGCAGTGTCCCTGTCCCAGAGCAGTGCAGTGGGTGCTGTGAGTGGAGACAAGCGCAAAGGCACAAGTAAAAGCAGAAGTGCCTTTGGAGGCGATGGCTGTGCAGCCAGTGCGTGCAATACCATCTAGTGGCACAGCGCACAAAGTACAGCCCCTGCGCAGCCTGCTCCCAGGCTGGAACTGGCTGAATCCACAAGCACTGGAGCAGGAGAAAGAGGTTTTCCTCCTTCAGTCCCAAGGGGGTTTTCAAGGTGGCTGTAAGAGTTGAAGGGACTGAACTGGGGCCAACTTATATTGAGTCAAGCGTTCAGTTTAGGAGTTGATAAATGGGATTGCTTGTGTTTGCCTCAGTCTTGCTCTCTGCTGAGTGTGTCCTTGTCACGCAGGAGAGAATCTGGGTTTCTGGGAAGCCTGTGAGGATCTCAAGTACGGAGACCAATCCAAGGTCAAAGAGAAAGCAGAAGAGATTTACAAGTGAGTGTGATAATTTTGCCTTCTTTAACTCTATGTAGCTGAGCCCCATCACCTTCTTCCACACCCTGTCATCCTCCAAATGGCTTATTCCTGGGGCTTTTCTTTGTAAGCTGTCATCAGATGTGGCTGTTCTGTGTCCCCACGTGGGAAAGGAGCTGTTGAAGATGAAAGCACAAGTGTTGTGTTGTTTTATAGTTACTTTTCCTCTGTTCTCCACTATTACATTTAAGTCTTAGCATGTAATTTGAACAGAGGTGTGGAGCAGTGAAGATCTCAGGGCTTCCAGACCCTTTTTGCTTCTAGTGAACTGAAAGTTGGTTCATGTTGCGTGTTAACAGTGCAAGAGGAAGTGACTCCCCAGTCAGGAGATTGCCAGTCCAAGATCAGGACAGCAAAGTGCAGTGGGCAGCTGAAGGGACTTCTCCTTTCCTGCACAGACAGAGCAATCTCCAGGCCTCTCCAGTTGTTAATGGCACTGCTGATTCTCCTCCTTGCAGGCTCTTCCTGGCTCCAGGAGCAAGGCGCTGGATTAACATTGATGGCACAACAATGGGCATCACTGTCAAAGGCCTCAAGCATCCTCATCGTTATGTTTTAGATGCTGCTCAAACCCACATTTACATGCTGATGAAAAAGGTTTGTTACTTGTTTGCAAAGCCGGGGGGGGGGTATTCCAGTATCCTGGGCCTGTCCATGCCTTCGTGTGCTATAAATTGTCACTTTCAAGTGGCCTTTGTTTGAAAATCCCTTACATTTGCTGACTGAAGCAAGCACTGGTTCAGGCCTTTGTATTTAGCTGCTGCTGCTTCCCTCTAAGGCAGTGTGTTCCCAGGGTGGTGGGCATCAGGTGTCTGCTGAAGTCCAGCTTTCTAATACCAGCCTGGTACCAGCTCATCCAAAGCCTGAACAAGTCTTTCAGCTTCACTCAGTTAGTACCACTTTATGTACCTCTGTACACAGCAGGTATCCCTATGGTGGGATGCTTGTATCCAACTGGATTTCAGCAGTGGATGGGAAAAGTAGTAGCAGTTGTGATATAACTGCGTGGGTTTTGTACCAAGAGCATAACCAGACACTGCTGGCCTGAGCTAAGCTCAGTTCAGACCTTTTGGTCTGGCTCTTACCTGGGAAGCTGTACTGTGAGATGGAAAATCCTGGGAATTTTGCACCCAAATGAAAGGGTATTGATTTAAACAGCTACATTTGCCTGCAAGTTGCAAAGTCCCTTTGGCTGCAGGGGGAGATGATCCAGTTCCCAGCCTCCCTGGCTCTTGAGCAGCTGTATTTGATGGTGATTTTAATAAGAGTGTTTGCAGCCCATAACTAGCACTTTGTCTCTTTTTCTCCTAGTAGGACTCCTATGGCCGCTATTTAAAGTCTCCAATATACAAGGAAATGCTGGCCAAGGCTGTTGTGCCACAACAGACTGTCAAAAAGAGGCAAGTGAAATGGGATGTAATTGTGGGGTTTGATTTTCTTGTTGTAGCAAGGGTAGAAAAAGCCTGAGTCGCAGCAAAATTACTGTGATTTAGATGTTTGCTGAATTAAATAAGGTTTTTCACCAAGGAGATGCCTTGCTTTGAGAGGGATGATGCTGTTTGTAAGCCCTTTGGAAGTGGCTTGTGTGCAGTCAGAAATGACGTGGTGATTGCTTGGCTGCCTTGTGTGCTGGGTCTGTTTGGGAAGGTTGTGATGGTTGAATTGATCATGGCTCCTTTCCTGCATGGAAGGAGAGAGCACTGTATGCTGGGCGTGGGAAAACTCCCACCCATGAGGCATTGACTGCCACAGGAGACACAGGTCCAGTGCAGGGTCCTCCATGGGTTCTGCTCAGCTCTGTCTGGACAAAGCCTCTTATCTGTTGTGAAGCAGGGGTGACAGGCAGCCACAAGGAACAGACAGCATTTTACTTGTGAATGACTATTGCCTTGAGGTAGGTGGCCATGAAAGAGGCTTGAAATGGCTTTTTCCCCAGTTAAAATGAAGGTTGTGTAGCAAGTTTAGGCCATTTGAATTCCAGTTAATTCTTTAAGCTGAGCATGAGATATCGGAGCCAGACTGGGCACTGTGCTGCTTTCTCTGTTCCTCTTCCACTCATCAACCTAACAAGTGAGAAAGAGGAATCACGGGCTTTCACAATATCGTTTCATCTAAAGCCCATTTTCAAGGCAGTGGAAGAACCTCTCCTGCTGACTTGCCTGGGCTTGGTTAGCTTTAACCTGAGCCACACATCACACGGTCCCTGGTTGATCCTGGTGACTGCCTTTGTATTGGCCAGTGCTTGCTCTGGACACTCAGTACTCAGGATCCTGGCTCAGGTAAAGGTTATTAACAGGTTTCCACTGCTGCTGGTAATGGCTTTGCTGAAGCACTAGTGGGTGGGTTTTGGTGGTATCACAGACACCAGCAACACCCAGACTGGTCCCTGTCTTGATCTTACTGAGGGCACTGGTTAAATTCCATTGATGGCAGTTGTTTGGCTTCGCACTGAGTATTAGTTATGTGCAAACACAACCAAAGGAGTAATGTACCAGCCACCTCCTGGCCCTGGGGTCACTGGGGAGGACCAGAACCAGGGCTGCTTTTGTGCTTTTAGCAGTTCTGTGGCTGATGAGTCCTTTAAGCCACCTCACCCCCATTTGCAGCTCTCTGTGGGTGTGGGGCTGACAGTGGCACATCCCTTTCTGGCTCTGAGCTCACCCTCCTGGTAAATTTGCTTACCAGGGGGGAGGTTTTGATGCTTTGCTTTTCAGTAACCTCCTGCTGCTTCCTCTCTGCCCAGCTCCCCTTTCCTGTTCGGGCGCCGCACCCTCCCCTCCAGCCCCAGCCCCATCATCCTGAGGCAGCGGGAGGAAGAGGCCAAAGCCAAAGAAGCCGCTACGACCGTGGACATCACGCAGGTCATGAGCAAGCTGGATCGCAGGAGCCAGCTCAAGGCGGATCCTCCCAAGTAGGCTCTGAGCAGGGCAGAGCGCAGGGAAAAGACAAGCAGAGGCTGGCGCTGAGCTTCGTCTCCCCTTCCTGAAGGTGTCAGTGCTGCTTTAGGTTTCCCAGCCCGGCTCTGCCAGCAGCCTGCTTCCTGCACGTTGCCATGGCTCCTGGAGCAGCAGATGTCACTTCCCAGGCATGGCAGAGCCAGGCTGATGGCTGTGCTGGACTCGGGATGCAGGCACATCGCCGCAGAGCTCGAGGGGGAGATGCCTCCTGGCTGCACTGAGACCCCCCCCAGGTTGGGCAGCCCGGCCGCCTCTCCCTGTCTCCTGCTCCTCCAGGAGGTGGGATGGCACAAGGCAGGGTAAAGCTCTGCTGTCCTAATCCTTTGGGTTCCAACCAGCCTTCCTGGGAGCAGAGGTAGATGAAGCCACAGGGAGCAGGGTGAGGTGGCCCATGTTGGAGCTCATCTGTGTGGTATCCATCCTCCCAGGGGGATGTGCACCCTCCCAGGGGGTGCATCCTGGCAGCCCCTGAGGAGAGCTCATCCCTTGCTTCCAGTATCCCTTGTAGCCAGTGCAGTGGAGCCACAGGCAGAGGAGTGGGATAAGCTTCTTGTGAGAAGGTAGGATGAGTGTTTCTGAGGGTTTAGTTGAGTTTCAGTGGCATTCCCGGGTCCCCTCTGTTGGAAGTGATCCCAGAAAGCTCAGCTCTCCTTGTGACTCCCCACACGATGAGCTCAGTGTGCAGGTGCAGAGAGCCTGTGTCTGACAAAAGGGCTCTCCACACCTCTGGAGGAGGGCCTGAGAGGTACAGCATTGGCTTTGTGTTTCTGTTATCAAGTCCTACCTCTCATCTTGTCTTTTTCCTGCTCTTCTGTTTTCTGCTATTAAGAAACCCTAACAGGAGGTAGTTCCAGTTGAGCCACCATTGAGGTGTTAAGAGCCGATTTCAACTTTAAGTAGGGTTTTTTATTTACTCTGTCTCTTTTCCTCTTTAGAATGAGGCAATCTAAAATGCTACCTTCGTGCTAAGGAGCTCAGGGAGATTCCAGGCTTTACTGGGAAATCCCAGCATGTCTGGACCAGGCCTGAATTACCAGAAGTGGGGAAGCTTCCTGCAAAACCCAGTAAAGGGAATTGGGGGCAGCAGAAAAGCTTCCTTGTTTGTTAGAATTTAGGGGAAGCAGAGTGACTGGGTGGGAAGCCCTGAGGCCTGAGGAGCTCCTTTGCTCCAGTTCATGTTATTCATCTGGTTTGTCCTACTGGTATGATTTTATAGGAAATGGGAGATGGGGAAGGCTGGATGTGAGTGGGAGCCTTTAGGCACTGGGTGGTGCAGCCCAGCCCTTTGTGAACAGGGCTGCAGTGAGGTGATAGCTCAGCTTTGAACAGCGATTCTTCCCCTCCCCTGTGTGTTATCAGGGGCAGAATCAGGGCTCCATGCTCTGATCTGGTGTCACTGTAGCACTGGTCTCCTCTCTGCAGCTGAGCTGGGGAGATTCTCATGACCTCCCTTAGCTTCACGATGCTAAACCTTCTTAGAGGAATTGAAACCAAGTTGCATGAGTCTCTTTGCTCTGATGTCAAAGTCTGCTTGCTAAGTCTGCTCTTATTCCCACTGGAAGCAAGGGCAAATTGTGCAGTGCTGGGAGGGTGAGCAGCTCAGGCAGGAATTCATGTTAAATTCTGCTTAAAGGCTGTTTACATCAGGTACTGAGCACCATCATCCTACCTTGACATAAGAGCACTCAAAGACACTCAAGACCTTGGTCCAAAGCTACTTGGATGTGATGAGCTCTGCCCTCTCTTCAGTTTGTATAACATGGAGCTCTGAGCACGTTGGAATTGCCAGTGTGTAGGAACGTGGGAGATCAAGTCAGGGTATAAATAATAAATAACAAATCTGTGTGTTCCAGTCAGTTCCTCTGATTCTGCTCCTATTTTTGTCTGCAGCTTCGCTTTTTATGTTCTCTCCATTTCCTTTCTCTCAGTTTTCATCATCCCAGCTCCTCATTGCTGTGCCCCTGACATGGGTTAATGCACCAAGCCCAGCAGTCCCTGTGCTTGTGAAACACCAGCCCTGCGCTGGAGGGCAGAACCTGGCTCTGTTCTGCTTACACAGTGAGGAAGCTGGCACAACCCAGTATGCTCCCCATCCTCACTGCTTGGGCCCTGAAGAGGAAGGTCTCCTGCTACAAAGTGTGACCATGGGACAAACCCAACGTCACGGTGTGCCAGCCAAGAGGTTGGTTGTTTCCCTTGGCAGGCAGAGCAGTTGATTGTGTTGTTTCTTGGCCATCGCTTCCATGCGTTCATCTGTCTAATAAAAATAAATGTAGGAAATGAAAAAGGAACCAAGTTCTCACCCTCCTCTGTCTGTCTCAGTGTGTTCATCCCTCACTGTGTCACCTGTCTCATGTGTGCATCCATTTTCTGTACCTGCCTCTGCTCTCAGCTCTTCTCTTTGGACACTTGAGCTGTATTTAGCTGCAGGGAGCGAGTCCTTGGGAAGCATGAGCAAACCCTGTATGGGGCTTGTCCTGAGGGCTGAGCTAGCAGAGCTGGAGCCTTCACAGCACCCGTCGGGGACACTGGGGGTTCAGCACAGGATGTGGCCTCTTGTATTACCAGTCACCAGGGTCTGGAGCCCAGCGGCATGTTGGTGAGCTGGTGATGCTGTTCACAGCCACACTGGGGATAATGGACTCTTCCACTCCTGGAGCTATCTGTCGTAAGGGATGAGCCAAGCTGGTGTCTCTTGCAGCATCCAAGGTATGGGGCTGGATCTATCATGGAATCATAGGCTGGGTTGGGCTGGAAGGGACCTTAAAGATCATCCAGCTCCAACTTCCTTGTTGGAGTTGGAGGCTGATGCCGGTAGCAATGACCCTGTTGATCTCCATGGGCAAATTGTGGCAGCTCTGGGTGCAGGAGGGCAGGGAATGGGACATGGGATGGATCTGCAGGAGAAGGGGGGACACCGGCCCCGGTTTGCCTCGCCTCGCCACCCCTCCCAGCTGGGCCCTGTCTCTCCTGTCAGCACCGGCAGCCATGGGGCCACCAGCCGCCCCCAGCCTGACCGAGCCTCTCTCCTCTTCCTCCCCGCAGCCACACCACCACCACCACCACCACCACCACCACCATACCTCCTGCTCCCCTCACCTGGCCGTCTACACCGGCACCAGCGCCCCGCCAGCCCCCGCCAGCCGGCCCCATAGCCCGCAGGCCCTGCCCCACAGCACGGCCATAGGCAGCGCTGAGGGCGCCAACCCCAGCCCCGGCCCCTTCCCCTCAGGCGCATTGAGGCCCCGCGCGGCCGCCATGTCCTTGGGCCGGTTGCTGAGGCGCAGCCGTTGGAGCTCCCCTGCCTTCACCACGGTGTCACCCGTGGGCTCGGCTGTGTCCCATGGGAATGTGCAGCCGCTGAGCGGGCGGGAGCGGCGGCTCCACATGGACACCAGGGCTGTGAGCAGGTAAGGACCGCGCGGGCAGGAGGATCCCCTCATGAGGGGATTGTCTGGCGCCATTTTGGTTCGTCAGGAGCTGGGTTACAGGAGGTTAAAATAGGATGCACTGAGCCTGTGGAAGTGGGAATTGGGCTGCTTTGGTTGGAGATGAGCTCTTAGGTACAAGCTGTTCCCTGTGAGGGTGCTGAGGCGCTGGCACAGGGTGCCCAGAGAAGCTGTGGCTGCCCCATCCCTGGCAGTGCTCAAGGCCAGGTTGGACACTTGGAGCAANAATTGGGCTGCTTTGGTTGGAGATGAGCTCTTAGGTACAAGCTGTTCCCTGTGAGGGTGCTGAGGCGCTGGCACAGGGTGCCCAGAGAAGCTGTGGCTGCCCCATCCCTGGCAGTGCTCAAGGCCAGGTTGGACACAGGGCTTGGAGCAACCTGCTCCAGTGGAAGGGGTCCCTGCCTGTAGCAGGGGTTGGAGCTGGAGGAGCTTTAGGGTCCTTTCCAACCCAAAGCAGGCTGGGATCCACGCTGCAGGCAGCTGTCACTGTCTGCCCCATCTCAGCCTGCTCTGGGGCTCTGTGTGATGGCGGCTGCAGGCCTGGGCTCCTGCTCCGCTCCTGCCTCACGTCAGGCAAGCAAACCCTGGCCGTGTCCCTCGCTATGAGCACCGTGTCCTCACCCCGGCCTAACCCACCTCATTGTAAGTGGATGAGTCCACATTATCAATTCCAAAGCACAGATGAGAGGGCTCTGTGCTCCGGCAGTGCCAGAGCTGTACCACACAGCACTTTGTCTTCAGAGGGCGGTGAGTACCCATTCCCTTCATTCTCCATGAGTGCCCAGCAGTTTTGCCATGGGATTTGGGTTCAAGCAGTGTAAAGCTCAAAGCCAGGCTCCGTGCCGCACGTTGGCTGCCTCAGAGCACATCAACAGTGCCCTGGGCGTGATGAGTCTTCATTTCACAACACAGCTTCTTCCAGGTAAGAATGGGTGCGCCTTTAGAGAGCCACAGCCACCCCATAGGCTGTGAGCAGAGACAGGACAAGCACACCCGGGCTCGGAAGGGCTCTGTGAAGGAGGTGATCTGCCCTTGGGAGAGCCCCATGGAAGAGGGGAGAGCTGGGTGATGCACAGCCCAGACAGGGACACTCTTTCCAGGACCACAAGGTTTGCCACCTATGGCTCAGTATATGGGCCATGCCAACGAAGATGTGCTTTAAAGCCATCCCGCAGCATCAAGCTCAGACTGCCATAGCTATGAATAACGAACCCTGGTGCACCCATGTGTAACTCAGCAATGTGAAGCATTTCTGGACTGGTTTTCTTTCCTATCTTTGCTATATTCAGATCTATTCATTACAAACCTCTTGATAAATGAACCTTGTTTCTTGCCTTATAGCAGCTGGAGAATGTACACATATCTATATCCTGGGAAATGGTGTCTTATCTGAGTTACTTGCTTGGCCATGAGGTGTCAGCGCACTGTACACAGCACAGCTGGAGCAGAGCTTGCAGGCATTCCTCAGAGGAGGACTCAGACTTCAGTGCCAAGGTGGGGGCATGGTTGGGTCCCCAGCTTGGGTCCACCTCTTATTATTAATAACGCTTTTGTAACCTCAAAGCAAGTTCATTAAGAGGCAGCTGATTGCTGGGGAAATTACAGTGAGAGCAGCTGTGTACTGAATGGCATTCCTTAATGCGAACCAAAACGATCCCAAAGAGCAAGCAGTGCAGGAGAGCAAAGGCTCCAGAGCGCTTCTGCATTACCTCCAGCTTCCCTTCTGTGGCCTCTCAGTGCCAGGATGGGTTTTGGAGCCATTACCTGAACACCTGGGAAAATCCAAACCAAATCCATGTTGGTGTTTTGGGCCTCTCCAATGCGAGTTGATGCAGTGCCAGTCTTTACCTGTTATGTTATCAAGAATGTGAGACCGCTGCTTTCCTTATGTCATGTCAGTGTTTGAAGATGGGGCTTTGTCCAAGTATGGAGGGGTTTCCTGTGTGTGATGTGGGTCATTGTTCTGTAGATTCACATGGCCTGTGACTTCTGGTGCTGCTGTTTGGTGCTTTCTAACTGTAAATGGATCTTTGCCTGTGTGGCTGATGTGGTTCATCATGCTGACTTCTGCTGGCGGGCTTAAAGTCTCTCCTCACATCTGGTGAGCGGTCAGGACTGGGATGACACTTGTAACCAGAGGATCAGAAAGATGCAGCACCCCAAAGCAGAGGGTGCTGCCTGCACTGCCCAGGAATGTTCTCAGGTCTGGATGTGTGTTTGCGCTTGCTGGCTTTGCTTGGTTGGAAGGATTTGGTTCTGCTCTGGCAGTCCCTAGAGGTGGCCACCTGTTACTAAGGAGAGACAAATGTGGTGTCTTCTGTGATTGTTTCTGTTAATATTGTTCCTCTGCTGCTCCTGACGGGACGCTGGTCATGGGTAATCCAAGAAACATGACAGGAAAACTTTGTGATGTGTAGGAGTTAATAATACTATATTTAATATTATGTGCATGTTATAAGAGCTATCCTACTATTCATGTTCCTCTTGTTGCTATGGGCTTCCTCTTGTGCACCTCCTTGCCAAGGAATCAAGTAATCCCTTGGCCTCATGCTCACCTTCTAAACTAGAGGAAGCACTTCAGGATCCCAGATCCAGAGCATGGAACCCCTCATGCAATCACATCCAGACAGATGGGTGCATCCATGTGTCAGAGGCCAGCCCCGCGGCTTCCCAGCATCCATCCCTTCAGGACAGTAGTTTTTCCCCCCAGTACCTTTCAACTGGAGGACTCCTACAGCCTTTCCCCTGTGTCATCCATCTCCAGCCCATGCCTTGATTTCCTGCCATCACCCCCAGACCCCTGCTGACCTCAGGCTGAAACCCACGCTCCAGAGGCGCCGGGTGCCTGTGCCCCGGCGCGGAGCTCAATCTGAGGATGTCAGCCCCGCTGGGGGCCTGGCGTGTGGAGTCGGGAGCGCTTTCAGCGCAGCTCCCCTCGCTGTGCAGGAGCCCATTGAACGCTGCCTGCAGTCACCTGGAGGAATTAGCTCACTGCAGCAACTCCGACATCCGAGGTATTCCGATAACGTGGGGGATGTGTAAGGTTAATGACTGGAAAAAGTGCTCGCTCCCCGGGGGCAGTTTCTCAGCAAACTCCCTGCTGCTCGGCTCACAGAAGAAAGGAGACTCCAGCAGCAGCAGGCAGCCCCGTGCCCTTGCCATAGCTCTGCTATCCTGCACCCCGCTGCTCCTTGTGGCTGGCGCAGCCCCACGGAGCAGCCGTGGTCCTGCTCCAGCTCATCCGTGCTGGAAGTGCTTTCCCGTGCTCCAGGTCTGAGCTGATGTGCGGCAGGAGGGGCTGCAGTGGTCGGACTTCGGATGTTGTTTGGATGAACTTGGAAGGAAGATGATGCATGAGCCGTGTGGTGTGACAAGGAACTCCAATCACACATGAGGAGGTCCCACACCCCACGTTGGGGTGGGCTCCTCCAGTGTCCTGTCCTCGGACTCAGGCTGATCCACGGGATTCATGTCAGTGCTCGCCTTGCGGTACTGAGCCAGTCTGAAAAGGAAAACCAGCTCCTGAGGTTCCCCAGACCTCTATGCTGGCTCTTCCCAGGCTGCCTCAGCCATCAACCTCAAGGGGACACTGTTGGGATAGGATGGGAGTGAGTCCCATGCAGTGAATCTCAGTGAGCCTCTTGCTGGAACGAGGGGCAGGAGATGGATCCTGGCGTGGGTTGTGACAGCACTGGGGTAACCTGCTCTGGCTGCACTGGTGAGCTGTGGTCACCGTGGGGCTGGGTGTACATCACACTGCATCCAGCCCTCAGGGTGGAGGGGGAGGAGGATGCAGGAGCAGGGCGAGCCCGATTAAAGCGTCCCGATTAGAGATGTGTTTTCCGGGCCATCGGCATCCCTCAAGTCTCCCTTCAAGTCTGACATTTCACTCTCCCCTGCCCTCTCCAGCTGGGACATGCAGCCCAAGTGCCAAAAGCACCGAGGGCCCGTTTCTCCTCTGATGTCTTGGCTCGCGCATTGCTCGAGTCTCGTTAATTTAAAAATGGATCAAAGAATGCTCAGCATCCAGCAGGATCAGGCCTCGGGAGCAGGAAGTACCAGCTGGCTCAGGAGAGGGCTTGTTCCCATGAGATTCCCAGTGTGGTTTTGGCAGGCGGCGTGGTTGGGATAGCTCTGCGAGCAGGCTCTTCCTGCCTCAAATGCCAGCCATGGCAGAACAGCTGACTCAGAGCATGACAGCTCTTCACAGCATCCCCTTGTGAAAGGAGCTGTCAGAAGTGTTCCTGACACCGCTGCCTTCACATTTGGAGAGGGTGCCTTGAAAGCCGAGATGTAAACTGAGCCCACGTCATGATGCTCTTGGAAACGGTGCTCTGGGGGTGGAATTCATCCCTGTGCAGGGGCTGCATCATGTTACATCCTTCTCAGGCCCGGAATAGGATGTCAGTTGAACTGAAGTGGTTCATGGTACATTCACTCCAGCATCTGAATAAGTGAGTTATGATAAATACATGATGAAAGAGTCATCATGACTTGGCTTTTTGGGGTGCAGCAGCCTCAGGGGCACAGGAGGAACCCAGTCACCAGGATGATTTTCCCCTTGCCACAGGGGATATGTTTTATGCATTTTCCACTACACCTGGCCCAGAGGTGAGCACCTCACAGGACCCCTTTTAGGGCAGAGGTTCCCTGATGTATTCTGCACTGCACTAAAGAGGAAGAGATAAGCTCTTGCAAGTGAGTTTACTTCTTAAAATTCTTGTTGCCATAGCAGCTTAGCACACTGTCTTGAGTCCTCCCACTTGCAAAACTTTGATCACCATGAAAACAGAATTATGTTGTTCTCCAGCACGTTCTACATAGAGATATATTGAAGTTACCACAGTTCATACTTCAGCATCCCTGCAAAGACCTCTCTTATTACTCACTCACAAAACAAACATGTCTGGCCAAAGGACCCTGTATAAATCATGAGCTGCAGTGGGCTCAGTCTTGCTGGTTCCTCAGCACCACCGTGGTCCTGCTGCTGCTGTTCCCCACCAGGGTTCTGGTTCCAGTGGTTTCTAACACGCTCTGGTTCACCACAGCACTGAAGCCCAGCCACCAGCTTCTGTCCCCAGAACTGCAGGAATACCTCCTCCCTTGGCTCTGCTCCCTGGCCAGCAGCTTAGCCTCTCCCTTGAGTACTGAAAGAACACAGATTCCCTTAGAATATCTACCCAGTTCTGTTATCCATCAGGAGCACTGAGCTGCATTATCCTTGCTCACCTCCAGTCCATCATGCTGGATTCCCTTTGTTCCCAGGGGAGGAATCAGCCACCCCTCTTGGGATAAAACACCTTTGGAAGTGGTTTATTCCCTCCATTGCTCTAAGGGACTAACTCAGGAGTGGGCACAACTTCTGTATGGGTAGGATTTGGTGACAGCTTGAAGATGTATGGGATTGCCTGACACCAGTGGCTTTAATGGGAGGTAGTGCACTCTGTAGTGTGTAGGCACCTGCTGCAGCTCCACGTACGGTGCTCTGGCTCTTTGCTTTAACCCTTAGGACAGCTCAGTTAATTCTCACTCTTACTCAAGGTGGAGCTGTCCCATTCTTGCTCCTAAACTTCAATAAGCACCAACACTTCAAATCCTGCTTGGAGCAACCCTTTGGTTTCAATCAGGTGTCCCATTTTTCTGGCTGCATTCATGCCAGCGATACTGGAAAAGACCAAAGGAAAGAAATGAGGCTAGATACAGATTTGCAATAGCAACCTCTGCAGTGGTTTGGTTAAACAGCACATTACCCAAGCCATCCTTTTCCTGTTGTTATCCACATGAATCCGTCTCCTCGCCCAGAGCAGACCCTTCCAGACCAGGGCTGGGAGAGGCCAGTGGGGTTGTTATTACTGCTCACAGCCAGGTTTGATCCGGCAGCTCTTTTCCCATTTTCCCCCATCAACTGAAGGGAAGCAAAAAAAGAGGGAAAAAAATTGGGGTAAAAGTTGAAGAACACTTTAATTTATAAGAAAAAGAACTAAATAATTGATGTAGTCATGGTGCCAAAGGTAATTTCTGCTGCTCCCTCTATCTCACAAAGACATTTAGCATTGATTGAGATCAAAGTATCAAAAACCCCTGCTGCTGAGCTGAAAGGCAAAACTTTCGGCTGCCTTTCTCGGCTCTAATAATATCGTCTTTATGTAGTTAATAAACTGCACACTTCAGTCAAACTATATCATTACAGAAGACTTAGGGAGCTAATAATTTAAAAGCAAAGAATTGCCTCTGTTCTTCACTTTGAACTAAACAACATTCTGTTGAATGAGGGGGACATCAAAGCTTTGTTACTATTACCAATGTGGCTGGAGCATAGGGCCGCACAGAGTGTGTACTTCAGTCATCAAGAGGGAAAAAAAAGGAAAGATTAAAGATATTGGCTTATCAACCCACAGGCAGAACCAGGTGTTTTCTTTGCTGCTGTGCAAGCATCAGGTGGTTTGCTTATCAATGAGTTTTCTTGTTAAATAGATGTACATGGCTTAGGTTGAGCCCTCCAATCCTGTGGCCCTTTTCTTTCTCTGGCAGAGTCAGGCAAGGGGCTGTTTGTTTGTGGCAGGACAGGTAATTAGGCCTTTTGTCCAGGTTTTCACTCTGCTGGTGCTCTCCTGTTGTGCCCTGCTCCACTGCAGTAGTCTCCTCCCTGTCCCCATGTATGCCATGGAGCAGCCCTAAGCATGTGGGGCAGCTTCATCCTCAGCTGGATGTGTCTTCCTCCCCTGTCTGCCATCTCATCCCCACTGCTTCAGTTCCTCCATGCCCTCAGCAGAGCAAGCTCTTCTCTCCCAGCTCAAGAAAGGGGTGTCCCTGCAGCCAAAGAAGACCCTTTGCTGAGAGCAAGGAAGGCATCACGCTGCTCCATTTCTGTCTGCATGGGGAGGACAGAGAGGACCTGACATCCTTCTGCTGCCTTCTCAGCTGCATCATAGTCAGATATTGTTTCTTTCCCCTCAACCCATCAACCAAAGCTTTGCAAAGATCTTCCTGCTGCGAGGAGTGGGTGTCCATGGATGGTCTTGAGCATGAAGATCCTAAACTCGTGTGAATTACTCCTGTTCATGCCAGTGATGCTTCCTTGGAGAGGATTTTTCTCTGGCACCGGGGGAAAGAAAGGCTTTCTTTCATAAACCCCACTGAAACACAGAGGTTTCCCTGGGACATTGGGCAGGGGTAGGATCAGCTCTCCTCCCATCCCTTCCCTGCCATGGCAACATCTGCCTATATTGTGTGTCTGGGTCTGACCGCAGGTAGGAGCGCTTTGCCTGGAGATGTTTAGGTAGGGGCTGTGGTGTGAGCCCTGAGGTCTCACCAGGAGCAAGGAGGTGAATCCCGAGGTCAGCACGTGAGAGGACCCATCCTCGAGACCCTCCTGCTCCGAGCTGCTGGGCTGGATGGACCCTTGGATGTTCCAGGCAGGTCTGGGGGCTGGCAATTCGGTGTGGGCTCTATTATGGGATACTAGCACTTCTTAAATGCTGCTTTTCATTTGCATCAAACCCTCTCCTTGGTTCTTGGCAGTCTGGATTTCATTCCCTGTTAAAGACTGGAATTTAAAAAAGCAGAAAATAATGGCTTATTTCAAAGTAACAATTCGGCTGCTTTTTGAAATGCTGTCCTTATTCAAAACCACTTAAATTTATACATATTTCTAAGGCTTTCTCATCCTCAGAGGCTGAACCAATTTGGATCTTGATTTCTGCAAGTGCTCTCCTTGATTTCTGTGTCAGAAAGTTGAGATGTAATGCGAACACTTTGGACGTGAACCATAGGTAACAAATGGTTTCCTGGGAATTACTGCTCAAGTTGTTCTTTAAAATACTTTGCAAAGCCCATTACTACAGGGAGAAAGTGCATAGCAAAAAGGCTTTGGGAAAGGGATGGATGACCTCTTGCTTTTTATCCTGTGGAGCTGCAGGCTGGAGCGTGTGCCTGGGCACATGTGTGGACATGTGTGTGTGCTTCTGTGGGCTTCATTCTTTGTCCAGTTTAAGTGGCTTTACCATGAGCTGAGATATTCTAGACCTGGTGAAGTGCTCTTTTGCCTTTCATTTCAGCTAAGGTGAAAATGTTCATTTCTGGAATGGAAGAATGTCTTCTAGCAGCTACGCACATGGCTGACAATGCATTTAATGAGCAGGACAATGCAAGGTGCCCTGTTTAAAGGGAGAGGAACTTGCCCATCACTCCTTCATCAGATTAACGGATGACCTGCAGACACCCTCTGTAGACAGGAGGGTGAAGTCTGTCACAGTTAAGTCAACCTGATGGTTGTTGTCTCTCAAGGTAACCATCAAACCAAAGGAGAGCCTGATGTATTCTGCTTGACTTGTTTGGACCTTCACTGATGGGTTCTATTGGACACAATACCCAAGATTTGCACCCAGATATCAAGGCAGTGAGTAGTATTAAATACACCCTCTGGAGCAAGGTGCCTACTGCATGTTCTGGAGCGCAATATCTGCCTGCCCATGGGTCTCTGTGTCTCGACAGGCAGACTCATTCATGGAATGACTGTTTCTGCAGAACTGAGAAACATTCTGTTGTTCTAAACAGTGCCTAGAGCAGCACGAGGTGAAGAGAGACTTTCGAGCTGGCCAGAGATGCCGAGCTAAAGGCTCTTGAGCCAACCTTTGCAAGACGTGGTAATACAAAGATAATAAAGTGACTGTGATGGGAGTGCAAGGCAGAGTGAAGCTGTCTTTAGCCTTTACCAAAACCACTGTGAGTGCCTTTGCCTTTTCACAGCACAGCTCTTCGCAAAGCTAATTGGGTTAGTGCCTTGCAGGGGGTTTTCAGTGTCTGCAGGAGATGGGCTGCTGCAAACACCTTCCCCTTCAAGGCACACAGCGTTGCCTTTTTCACACCACAGCTCTCTCCCTGGCTTCTGTTCTCCAAAAGCAAAAGTCCCAGGCTGTTCTTCAGTATCAGCCATTACAGGGTTTCAGTTCTTTCCTCCCAGCCATTTTCAAATGTTCAACTTAAAAGGAAAATGTTTCATTTTAGGCCAAATCCCCCCCTCCTCTCCCTTTCCCCTCTCTTCTCCTTCGTTCCCCCCCCCCCTTTCTCTGGAAGAAGAACAAAGTCATTCAAATCAGGAAGCTGAGGAACTCCATGTATACTTTCCACTGGGACCTCGATCCCTACTGGTTTGGCTTGATTTGATTGAAGTGTAATTTAATCCTTCATCATTTGTCATAATGTCATTTATATATAAAAACAACACCGCATCCAAACTTCAGATCAGCACCGAGGAGCTCTCCAGGAGGCACAGAAGCGCTGCTGAGGAGCGGGCTCTGCTGATAGCGAGGAGGGTGTGAAGCTGCCAGGCTCCAGCACTGCCTTCCTCCTCACTGGATGAAGCATGGCATGGTTAAATCAGGTTGCATTATGTTGGTGAAGAAGGGTCTGGATTCACAGCAAAATGAAGCGGGGATTGTGAGCACATCTAACCCAAATCAGTCAGGTTGTGTAGGTGAAATGCCCAGGGGGAGGTGAATGGCCTGGATTTCAGAGTGTATCTGCAGATGATAGGTGTACTGATGAGAGTGTCACTGCCCTCTGTTACCAGCTGCAGTCTGCATACCTTAAACCACTCTTCACTGGTAGTACAGGAAGGGGAGGAAAGGGAAGGGCCATTCCCTAGCTCTGCTCTGTGATCATGTGCAGGTTTCCTTCATCCCTCCTTTTCAGAGCAACCTCTGTGATGCTGGTGCTCACCTTCAACTTTTGGGCTGCAGTACTTCTTTGACCCTCTCATGGAGTGTGTCCCTGAGGGAGGGAAAGCCACCAGATACTCAAGGCTGTAGGGCCATGAATCTTCATTCTTTGCCTCGAGGATCTCATGTTTAGCTACGCACAGCTGAAATACTGAACACCCGAACTCTGGCATCTCTCTGCTCCTTCATCAGAGTGATATAAATGGGGAGGACAGGAGGGGAGGTCGCAGTCTGGAGGCTCAAAAGGACTGGGGGCTGTCGATGGCTACGGACTCAGCTGTGATGAGAGGGCACATGCTCCAAACCCTGTCTGGACCCCTCTATGCAAGCTCTTCTCCAGCTCTTTGTGTCCCCATCTGTGAAATGATGCTGAGATGAGGTCTGTGAAGAAGCAGTTCCAAACACAGCCCTGCATTGCTACTCCTGTTCTTCACTGCAGCTCTCAAACAAGCAGAGCTTTATCGGAATAAGAGCAGCTTATGAAGCTTTGGTGCAATAGGTACAGACCAAAAACCGGTCTGGGGTAACTGAGAGGTTTCGGGAAAGCTCTGCCCTCAAAGGCCCTGAGGCTCTTGTTTTCAGCTCGGTGCGCTGCAATCTAACACGCGATCAGAGGCACCGACCTGGCTCTGCACCCAGGCAAGGCTCCTTCTCATCCTCTTTCAAGCCTGCTGCCTCACTGCTCCTTGCCTGAGCATTTCTGGCATGGTCTGGCCTCGCAGCAAGGCATGTCCTGGAATGCTCCGTGGCACGTCCTACCGAGAGCCACCGCGGGACAGGAAGGTTGCAGCTGAGGTGCAAATGTTGAGTGAGGTGGTTTTGCTCCAGGATTTTTTGGGGAGAGATGCCAAACATCTTCACTTTCGCCTCTTATCTCTTCGCTGAACACCCTAGAAGGAAGTATGAACAAGGGAAATAGATAAGCCTTATCCCTCAGAAAGAAAACAATCCTGCAGTCAGGGTATATAAGCCAGATATTGCCTGCATTTCCTCAGCTAGAGCTGTGTGGGTACCACAGAGCCTGCTCGCAGCTGGGGCTGAGGACAAGAGCCTGAGGTCACAGGGCTGGTGGGTGACAGCCCCTCTCCCCAGCACCCCACTGCACTGCGGCTGAGGCTCTGCACCGTCCCTTCCCTCCAGCAGCAGAGCAGAGCATCTATCGAGTTGATTCTGTGGTTTTATTCACAGCACTTGTCAAAAATTCAAGCAGAAGTTTCTTTCAAATGCTCCATTTTCAGCACTTGCTGCCAGAAAAATGATTCTTCCTCCCCGAAAAAGAACGAGCATTTACAATTCCAAATATGCACTTTTGCTCAGACCAAAGAATGTGAGTTCTTGCTTTCAAGTTGGGGTCTCTGTGACCTCTTGGTTTTAATAATTTCAGCAAAGTGTCATTTGACAATTCAAATAGAGCCAGTAAGCGCAGGAAAGTAAATGTTCTTTAAGATAAGCACACATTATATTGAGAGCTGATGATGAGAAGAAGATTTCACCTACAGCTAGAAACTTCTGAGTAGTATGGACGACAATTCAGCATATTAAAAACCTGCTTTGGTGAAATATTGGTATTTCCACATTCCAGCTTTGCTGGTGCTAAAGTATTTCCCCTGTTTAATTCATAAGGAAGTGTGATGGCCTCGTGGGGAGAGGTTTCACTGTGTAGCTTTTGCTTTCCAATTAAATATAAGCCAGTGTTCAAACCCTGCATGCTGCTGATCTGAGAGGGTGAAGGACCACAGCTTGGATGGCTAAGATCTGCCCTGCCAACCCACTTCCTTGCCACAGTCCTGTGTTGTCTCTGATGCTGCGGCCAGGAGATGGTGGAGCAGGACTGGTACCCAGCCCTGCTCCAGGGATGCAGGGGAAGCTGGGGCTGACCCCAGTGACTCTCAGCCCCAGGTGAACGTGCTCATTCAGCTTTGGGTTCCCTCCTCATGTTCTGATTTCCTCAGATTCTCTCAGCTTCATTGTGCTATCCCAAACCCCTTGCACAGAGAGGGCTGTTATCGCCCGGACACCCACCCCTCCGCATGCAACTCAAGCCACCAGTCAGCAAGCAGATCAGCTTGTCACAATAATTCATAGGCCTCCCTGTGCCCCTGGTAATCCATCCCAGCACTGCACAGCACCGGCTCTGTTTTACTTAGGTGTATGTAAGCCTTAGAACTGCCCCAGACAGAGCCTTTTTCATGAAACTCCTTCATTCAACACCTTATAAGGGCTGCGGGCGCAGGGAGGGGGCAAGTTTACACAGATGCTAGTGTCTCAGGACTTGCTAGCAGGTGTCTCCTAACTTTACACAGACCACCCTCACACTAAAGGCACTCTTTTGCTTTGAGCCTGTTTGAGTTACATGACTTTGGTCTTTGAGTTCCTGTTCAGCGGGCGATTTATGACTTTCCTGATTGATAATGCTCCCGTAAGCAGAGGGATGGCTTGTCAGGCAGCGGTGTGGGTTTCATGGCATCTTGGAATAGCTGCAGTTCCCTGGCCATGCAATTCCTTTGGCTTTCTAGGCAAAGCAAAACACCACCACCAACAACCATAGGGGCTGGGGGGGTTTTCTTCTGTTTGTTTGTTTGTTTAAAATGGTGGGGTGGAAACTAATGATAGGTTTGAGCAAACCGGTTCCTCTGAATTTGGCTCTTTTCTCTCGCTGAGGTCATCTGACAGCTGAGATTACCCGATTCGAAACGTTTCAAGGCATTCCTTCGGCCCCAAGAGGGGAGGAGGGAAAATAGTTCGGGCTTGCTGTCAGTAGTTGAGGGCACAAACATCTGAAGAGCTTTCCTACGGAGGGGTGCCCGTGGAAGGCGTTGCCTCTTTCCCAAGGGATGAAGCTGGGAGGCAGCAGTGAGCTCAAGCTTCTGAGGGAGAATTCAATGTCCCTGCGGCTTTGGGAAGTTTGGGTTGGGACAAACTGTGACAAAATGTGGGTCATTTTTTGCAGTTCTCTGAAGCCTCTCCAGTTCTTGTCCGGAGTTATTGGGGTGACTGCAGTGCCTGAGAATCCCACAGCAAAGAGCTCATCCCTGCCTCAAACCTCTGTTTGCCACGGGCAGCCGCTCCTTCCTCTCCTCCCTGCTGTTCATTGCTGGTGCTGCTGCTCCTTATCCCGCCTGCAGCCCTCACAGTTGTTCCCTCACCCTGGGAGAAAGAAATTAGTCTGTAAGTGCCCAAAAGCAAAGGTTATTTCTCTTGCACATCGATGGGCCACACAGGATGGGATTTAAATCTGGACCCAGTCCATGGTGGATCCATCACAGTTAAACACTGGAAAGGAAAGGGGGAGCTTCTACTGATCACAGGGAGTTCATTGGCTGAGTTTATTCTTGGCTGCTTGATAACTTTGCTATCAGCCCTCATCCCTCAGGTCATTTAATACCTTGCCCCTGACAGAGCTGTGGAGGCACCAGTTGAAGCCCAGCCCGTGTGTGTCATGTGCTGGATGGTCTATTAAAAGGAAACCAGTGCCATTCATGACCGGCCCCAGCAAGCTGTAAGGACATCTTCCCATGCTCCCAGCCCCTTGCCTGTCACACACATGCTTTATAAAAGCTGTAAGGGGTTAGTTTATGCTCTGCCTGCTTCACCTTTTCCTGCTTCTCCTCCCCATCCCACCACAGGAAGGGGGGATGAGCAATTCACTGTGGGGAACCATAGTTGCCAGCTGGGGTTAAACCACGACAGCATGATAAAAACTAAATGACCTTGTTGTGCTTTTGGAACCAAATAATACTCCAATGGCAGAATCCCTTTGCAAAGTTAGCAGTTAAGAGTAAGCAGCACTTTAGGCAATCCAGGCATCTGGTGCAGGGATTTTCCCTCGTAATTTGGGTAATGAGCTTGATGTATTTTTCCCATCTCATTCTGATTGGAAGATGGCTTTAGCCCTGTCAGGAAAGGTGAATCTTGGAGACATCCTAGAAACAGGTTTCCTGCATGACCCTTGGCTCTGCACCCGGTGACAGCACCTCCTGGATGGCCCTGGGTGGGTAAGGATGTCTGCAAGTCTCTATGAGCTGAAGCAAGATGAGCAGTTACTCACCGTGCACAGGGAAACTGGGAGACTGAAGCTGAAGAGCAGGCAAGAAAAGGTCTGTGCAATTCATTGCTGTGCAGTGAGGCAGTTCTCCTCCCCATGGTTGAAAGTGTTGGTCACCTGAACAAACCCTCTGCTCCCAAACCTTTATATTATAGGGTTTACGTGGTCACCAGGACACCTCTCCTTTAGGGTTTGTTCATCCGTCTTCCTTAGGAGTAATGGCTATGGTGTTCAGGGACAGAGCTGGATCCTAAAGCCTGGTATTGGTACACAAAGCTATCTGTGAGGAAAGTGATGACTATTTGTAAGCTGGTTTCTCTCCAGAGCTCCCCAGCTGCTGAAGATAGGGGAGGCTGTGTCACACAATCCCACTTCTATCACTGATGTTTTCTGCTTGTATATCCTGTTCTACATGACTGATTGTACCTATCCCAGACATTTCTCTCCTGGGTCTATTCACCATCCTCAATGAAAAACTAGTTTAGAAACACTAAAATAGGGTAATTTCATAAACTGGACTTCCCTTTGTGAGCCTCTTTCTGCCTCCCATGGTGCCAATGCACCCTGGGACCTGGGCGCTGCACATCTGGACTCAGATCCAAACCACACCTGCCAGGACTTGCAAAACTTCAGGGAGGTGGAGTTCTAGACCCCATTCCTAGCTTTGGCTCCAGCTGAGGACCAGATATGTGTTTGTCTTCATTCTGGGCATTATCCTTACTGTGATTCATAGGATAAAGGGACCCAAGCGCAGGGCTGGGAAGCAGGACAAGCATCCTCTCAACTGCCTGCATGCTGATGGTTTGTGAGCACCATCTGCATGAGCAGAGGGAGCCGTGCTTATTCGAAGAGCTACCCCGGATCCAGAGGGAAGCAGCAGATCTCAGCAGAGCCAGTGGTTTCACCACATTCAAAAGAAAGAGCTTCTTTGAAAGGTCTCTGAGTGCTGGGAAGCTGCAAGCCTGATGGTCGGTCAGAGCTGTGGGCTCAGAGTTTTCTCTGGCAGCAAATGAAAGTAGTATCAGCTACAGTAGCTGGAAGCTGCCTGTGTGCTGGAGTGCCAGAATACAGGAGGGAGCATTGTGAGCATGAATCCAAAAGGAGAAGGGCTGGAGTGCTTGGCAAAGGCATTGCTGAGTGAGGAACCTGCTGGCTCTTGTGTGAGTTTCAATGGGCACCGTCGTCATCACCATCACCAGGATGCAGGCTGCAGGAGGGGCAGGCACTGAGAAGCAGATGTAACAAAGGGGACTGCAGCCACCCTCATCTGCTCTGCCGGGTGCAGAGCTCTCTTTGGTTGACATGGGAGAGAACAGTCATGGGCCTGCAGTACCTCCATCACTATTACACTCAGTTCTGCTACAAACCGTTGCAAAGCACAAGGGTCATGGGCATAAGTCTCCCCTGCTAAGGAAAAGCAGCTTCTGCTCTTTCACAGAGCAGCTGGAGCTCCAGATCCACTTTTGGATGAAGGACACTTGGTAGAACAGGGTAACTTACTGCCTTTCACAACCAGAAAGTGAACTGGAGGCTGCACTGGGGTTGCTGTAGCTTCTTTTCCCAGCTGACCCCATTTTTATATGTTCCCCTTTCCTAGCTGGGCTCCAAAGCCTGGATACATTTCTTCCTGGCCTGCCATCGTACTGATGGGATTTAAATATGAAAAGCATTGCTCTCTGTGCAAGATAAGCCTTTGGTTTAAAGTGCAGGATGTTAAGAGGTGCAGGATTTTTTTAGTCTCTTGTAAGGTCTGTTTCAGTGCCTCCTTACGAGATGGCATTAAAAGTCTCTGTAATATAATGGTCTCACACACTGTATATGCAATATCTGTCCTCCCTTTATGTAGAGTTTTCCTAGCTAATTTCACAGTATACTCCATTAAATCACCATCCTTTGCTGTGAACTTCAGAGGTTCTTGCTGCCACATGGAACATGTGGCTGCTGCTTGTGTATCTGCCTTGAATTAATGCGGGCAGCCTTCATCTCCTGCAGCCTTCCTGCAAAGATCAATGGGCTTAATCCTTGGCCTCCAGGATCAGGCCTCAGAAGCACCCAAATCCCCTCTTGTGGGCTGTTCTCTGCCTCTTACCCTTGGGTCCAGCTTCCTCTTGGCAGCCTCTGAGCAGAAGCTTGACCTTCTTCAGTTTGGGAAATGCCAGCCCCTAGGAACTGAGGTGAATGAGCCAGGACGTGTCCCTTGGCCAGCTTAGGACCCTCTCCATCAGCCGTAGCCTTGGGTCACAAAGACTGGCATTGCTCCTGTGTAGCTGCAATTACCCCGCACCTTTGCCACTGCTCGTCCATGCCCAGGTTTGGAGGATGGAGCTTGCAGAAATCTCCCTTCTCCCCATCCAGAAGCCTCAGAATAAAGGCAGAAAGAAGGAAAAAGAGAGCAATTGTGGACCCAGACCTGTCAGCGGCACTTTTACAACTGACGTTACAACAACACTGTCTCCTCCAACCCTTTGCTTATATTTTCTTGACTTGGTCAGCCCAAGGCTTCATCTGCAGCCCGGTTCTGTCAGTGGTGTTCTTCCCATTGTCTCCAGTGGGCCATAAATCCAGATCCCTGAAGGTGACCCTTTGCTGTCCCCTACCTCGGTGCCAGGCACCCCACCGTGCTCTCTGGGATGGCATTTCTTGGCATGGGAACCCTGGCTATAAGGCAAGGACAAAGAGCAGACCATACATCAAGCTGCAGACTTTTACATTCACACAGCTTCCTTTTGCCAGCCAAAAAGAAAAGGGATAAAGCAGGGATGAGAAGACAAAGAAAGAGCAAGAAGGCAGAAAAACAACATGAGGAGGAGGTTACGGCTATAAAACACACTTTACATTATGCTTGCCCTAGAAACTGCAGCTACTGGGTGAGCAAGGAGGCAAATTCTCCTCTTCCTCCCCAACTCCTGCTCCGTGCAGTGCCACTGCTGCCACCCGGGTCCCCCCAGGCCCTGGCCCAGAGGGGATGCTGCCAGTCACTTGTGCTGCTTTGATGCGGGCACAAAAGAGCAAGTCACTTGAGACGCTTCCTGCCTGGTGGCCTGTATCAGCTTGTGAATCATCTGAGCGCTCCTGCCTAATCCGCTTGTGTATCTTTGAAGCCTTTTCTGCCTCCCAAACAAATGATCGATTGCAACTTATTTTTAATCCATTAAAAGGTTCCAGATATTCCCCTGTAAAAAAACCCCACCAAAATACCCATCCTGGGTACCTCGGGAGCAGGGCATTCTCTAAGTGCTGATCTGTGCTCCACTGAGCACAGGCAAATATTAGCATCAGTTTGTGTGTTACTTGCTAGGATGAAATGTCAAAGGTGCAGCTTGTACTGTGATCTGATCCCAGCTATTAAAATACTGGGGTCTCGAGGAACGTAGCTGTAAGACAGTGTCAGAATGGCTCAGACCAGTGTTGTGTACGGAACACTTGATCCAAAGGAGGCTACAGAGTCAGGTCTAGTGTGTGGAAAGGAATCCTGGCCAAGCAGTACAGAGACAAGCTCAAAGCAATGCTTCCACCGTTGTCTTGCACTTGCAGCTGGATGTACATGAAAGGACATCACTCTGTTGCAAGACATTTATATACCTACCCTCGCATGAAGTTTTATGTGAATTAATTGTGCTTCCCATCCCTTTTTCCTTGTTTTGCTCTAACTCTCTGCACATACCCCCTAAAATGACAAAATCCAGCTGAATTTTAATTGAAAACACCAAGTTCCATCTGGCCTCACATAAATTATGGTCAAAGTTGCCATTTTAAAGAGCAGCCCTTGTTGTTGTTGTTGTTTTTTTAATGCCAAACTATAAATTAGCTCCAATTGAGTTCAAACCGGCTTGAAATTGAGACCAGGTTTGCTGAAGGGGTTTGCAAACTTGAGCAAAAGGCTTTGGGTAGAACTCATCCAAATGCTGGACTTGCAACAAGCCAAGGGAATGTGGAGGCTTGGACTCCATGTGTCCAGCACAGAGATGTGCTCCTGACAAGAAGGCACTTGGAGCTGATTTATGCCCAATGGATGGTGAGAGCACTGGTGTGGGTAGGGATGTCCTTGCCTTAGGCCATTCCCCTTTGTGAGGGCAATGGAGCTCAGGTGGGCACATTAAGGGAGGAGGGGAGGGCAATGGAGCTCAGGTGGGCACATTAAGAGAGGAGGGGAGGGCAATGGAGCTCAGGTGGGCACATTAAGAGAGGAGGGGAGGGCAATGCAGGTGCCTCTTGTTTTGCCTTGATGGGGCTATGAGCATTTCCCAGCCTTTCCCTTTTAAGAGCAGCTACAGCATGTTCTGGCTCCTTCCTTGGGATATGGGGGGCTGAGAATCTCCTGTTATGGCTTGCTACCTAACTGCTCAACTGATGGTGGTGGTTGAGAGTCCTATGCTGGCACTGCTCTATTGAGCACTCTCTATGAAGCCCAAGGATGATGGCGACCGGTGGATGTTTGATATCAGACTAAAAGCAGCACTGTGGCCATGCAGGTGAGCTGGGTGTGTGGAGGGGTGTGATTGTGGATGAGGGGTTTTGTGTCTCATCTGGTGCCTCCTCACAGCCATGGGAGCACAGAGAGAGCCTGGTCCCTGCCATGTACAGATTGCATGTGGTGTCCTGATACCTGTCTGAGAGCAGGCTGCAGAGTCTTTGTGCCTCTGAATTACCTGCTGCTTTATTTAACCTTAAAAGATACTGGCTTTGACCATGTAGTCTAAACATCCCTTACCTGGCACTCTCTTTTGATAGTGTAAGCAAAGCAAGGCTGTATTTCTGCTCTCTTCCTGGCTTTCCTGATGCCGAGGAGGTGCAAGGTAGCTTTTGTCTGGAGCCCCCAGCTTGGTTTGTGTGCGGTGGTGCCAGCCTGGCACCAGTGTCCTGCTGGCCCATGAGCTACAGGTGGCTGTGCTTTTGAAGCGTGGGCTGAATGGTGAGACTAGGGCCCCTAGACACAGAAGGTGCTTTCTGAAGCATTGTCCTGCCATTCAGGCACAGTGCAGCCCCTGAGAGGCTGTAAATAATGCAGAGAGATCCTGCAGGATGACTTTGTAGGAGGAATCGGAAGCGCGGTTGCTCTGTGACATTAGGAACAAAACCACCTCTTAACTCTTAGGTGAGCAGTGCAGTAGCTGTGTAAAATGTGCATAAATGGAGTGTCAGATGCCAGGGCCCTTGGGAGGTTGAGTAGAGGGGGTTTGGGTATTTACTTAAAGGCTGCAAATCTTTAAGACACAAGTACTCAGCTGATCCTTCTTCCTTTTTGGCTGACTGTGCCTTCTGGAGTTGAGCATCCTCCTGTGATGTGTAAATGACGAGTGACTTCAGATGATCAAAGGGTGCTGTCTTGATAGACACATTTCAGCTTCCTATTTGATACCCAGTCAGTGTTTCATATCAGCCCTCACATCCAAACTTGTCTCTTTCAGGGCACGCATTTACTCGATGAATTCTCTTCAGGCAACGTGTTAAATGGGAGCCATTCCTTGTCCTGGCCCTGCTTCTTCCAGCCTTGTGATGGCGAGTAGCTTTGCTCCTGTGAGTAACTGCAGGCACCCCCAGGTCCCCTGGGATGTGATTCAGATGTGCAAATCTTGTTCTGAGCAGGAATGAGGGGGGGGATTAGGATCACGTTACTGAGGAAAGCATTGGTCCTGTGCTGTGGTAGCATGAACAGAGCAAAATCCAGATCTCCTGCCCTGCGGAAAATAGGATGGTGTAAACATCTACCCCATCCCATCCCTGCGTGATGCTATGGGGCTGGGGAGTAGCCCATTGCCCTGCCAGAGGGCTCATGCAGACAGATGCTGGGTGTTTGAGTTGGTGCTTGGCTGTCCCTGTGTCAGAGCGATTGTTACCTGTGAATCCTTTGGTGGGGCTGTGTGGGGAGTCTGAGGGTGTGCTTTGAATCAAAGCTTTGCTCTCCATGCAAATTCCAGTGTGGATCGGAGCATTTCTGTTGTACCTGGTTGGAAAATGGGCAGAAATTCATACCCGAGGGTGAAAACCCTCTGTTTTTCATTTTGAAAAAGAAAATTAATGGACTCCTTACTTCTCCAAAGGCAATGCCAGCCCACAGCGTGTGGGGAAATGTTTCAGCCTCTTCCCTCTCCGATGCTTCCTTTTGTCTTTAGCCAGAAAGAAAAGGCAAACCGGTGTTTGCCCTGTCACATCCTGGAGGATGCTGCTGCAAAGGAAGTGCTTCATGTGTGCAAACTTATATGAGAAAGGGATTTATAGGTGACTTGTGTTTGGATCCAAAAGGTGCTTTCTGTTGAGAGGGGATCCTTCTGTTAGGAGCATTGTCCAGCTTCCCTTTCAGTGTAGCTGGTGTGGATTGGAGCTCGCTCTGTGGCTCAAGGCATGGACGCAGCCTCTCCATCTCTGCTGTTACTAGAGCACGAAGCACTCCAAACTGCAATGGGCAGAAACCAAGCCAGAGGCAGGTGATGGTTAGAAACTGTATCCTGAGCCCAGAGAGGTTTGTCTCCTCAGAATGGCAATATGGCTTGTGCTTTGGAAAGCTATGGCTTAGGGGTTTTGTACCCTGGGAGCTGAAGGGTTTTTCTTTGCCGCCTCAGGAAGTGAGAAATATTGTGGTTACTTGGCTTGTTGTTGTCATTGTCTCACTATTTAACCTTCCAAAGTGGGGAAAGATCCTTCAGACCCCTGAAAGCAGCAGTAAATGATTAACATTGGCTCCAAACCCAGGAATCACAAGGGCTTTGATCCCGCATCACTCCACCTCCTCCTACTTTGTTGTTTAAGATTTACCAAACCTTGCATCCCTTCACATAAAAATCCACCTTTGTGTTGCTACCCCGAATCATTGCTTAGTGACAATAGCAATCAAACTCCTCGGAAACCTCCCTGTGGCAACAAGTAATTGACCCAAGAATTTTCACTACAAGGAGTATTTTTAATAACCACCCAGCGCTGGAGATGCGCGTTCATCAGGGGATACACTGCTATTGTTCTCATCAGCCCTGATGCTTTGCCTTCACCCTTTGAGTTCTCTCAAAGGATTGAGATGATTTGGTTCCTTTGAAGAACAAAGGAGGAGGGGTTTTTTTTAGATGACTGGCTATTTTGATCTGCGAGGTCTGCGCGCAGTGTGAGGGAACAAACATCACTAAATCATTAAGGGGAAAAGGAAGGGGATGCATAATGGAAAGGAGAAACACAAAAGCCACTGAGGCCTGTGGTTAGAGGAAGGCGCCTGGGTGTTGTTTTCAGGATGCAAAGCGAGGCTTGGTGCCTTGCTTCTGTGGACCTTGGGGTTTCTTATCTATCATTTGGCAGGATAACTCTTACAGCTGAAAGACTTTGTCAGGTGTAGTTATAATTTTCGATTCCTTGGGATGTCTCATTTAACCAGGCCCTCCTTCAAATGCAGTCAGTGCTTTGCTGCAAGATATAAGATGTCCTGATGTCTGTGAAAACCCTATGAGGCTGCTTGACCTTCCCATCCATGGCTGGACATGACACCAAGGATGTCAACTGTTGAGTACCTGATGCAAGGCTACAGTGAGCACTGGGATGAGGGATGCTCTCCTGGTCTCCATTGCTGCAGCAGTGCATGATCCTCAGCATATTTCTTCTCCTGAAATCTTTTGTCCCCTTCTTAGCAATAGAGATTGAGGTTTTACAGCAGGAGGGCCCATGCCTCAACTCTTCAGATAACAGACAAAGCATCTAAGTCAGAAGGCATCATCCCCAGGCTTGCTGATGGTTAGTGTCACATAGGAGGCTCTGAAGAGGGTGCAAGGTGGAGCCATTAGGGAGACTTGAGCAAGGACTGGCCAAACCAAGGTGCCTCCTTTGCCCCCTGGGCTGTAATGCTTTAGAGCTTGCCTTGCTGTTTTCCAGCACTATAGAAGATAGAGATCCCCCTGTGATTTTGCATGCCATAGGATAACACACAAACATACTCCATTCCAGTGTGCCTTTTCCGTTTTGGGAGATAAGGAAATATCACATGTTCTGAAGAAATAGGATTTGTCTGTAACGAAGCAACAATCCTTCTATTTAGCATAACAACTCTTTCAAACTAAAGAGTGACTATTACCTGTTAATGATGGGGTGCACCATATCCACAGAGCAATGTCACATTTATGTGAGTGCCTATTTTCATTCTATTTGAATTCACCCAGATGCATAAGACATCTTCCAGGTTCCAGCTAAACAAACAGCATCCCGCTGAGCTGAGTCCATCACTGCTCCTGCCAGCTGGAATGCTACAGATGATGCTGTAGCTGACTTAAATGTGTCCATGTTCAGCTCTCGGTGGTGGTTGTCACCTACAGGGTGAGCGTGTCCCATAGCACTGTTGGGGACTGTCCTTGGGTTGAGCAAGGTCTGTACAAGGATGTGTGTACAATCAGAGGATTCCTGAGCTGTGGATGGGTGTTGGTCTGAATCCGAGCTCTGCAGCAGGATCCTTGGCCCAAGTGGAGATCTGTGAGAACTTAGTGTGCTTTTGACAGAGTTGGGACTTGCACGAGTAGCTTGGGCTGTGCTGTGGTTAAACTTCGCCCTTTCTTAGTGGATCTTGGGAAGCGGTTTGCTTAAAGCTGTTGAGGGCAAGTGAACTTATTCTCCTCAATTTTTGATCCCCCGTTACCCATCAGCTTTAGATTTAGTCCTGAACTCTGCAAACACTTAAGCACATGTTTTGCTTCACACACTTAATGGCAGTACTCACTTATATCCAGTTAAACACATGTACTGGTTTCCACAGATCCAAGAGCCTGCCACAAGTATTCCAGGTTCAACTTCCACTTCACATTGGAGCTGGTCTTGTTTCAACAACCGCTACCCTAATGAGTCACTTTGATGCACTAATCCCCTTCCTGCCCTTTGGATGTATCAACATGAGCATGTCCCTAATCTACAGTGGGGAGTTTTTTCAGTGATTCCAGTTTCCATATGTCTCATTGAGATGAATGAGACACACGAGAGGGTAGTAGCTGTGGTGGTCGTGGGGTTAACCAGAACAACCTTCAAAAGCCCATGAAAGGAGAAAACATCCCATTTACTGAGATGCCACTGCCACGAGGGAGAAGATTCCTTGGAAAATAAATGATGCTGGTGTGCTGGAACTCAGGATATTGGCTGTTGTTATGCCTGAGCTTTGGGTGCAGACTGCAGGGTATTGCCCTCAACTGGGGCAGCGGGGCAGTCACCCTGTTTCCCATTTCATGCTTCTGATGCTGCACTGTGATAGGGCTGGGCTCAGGGCCAGGCTGTGAGCAGTGTGATCCCTGTGCCTTGCCCTCCTGGTTGTAGAAAGGAGACACTAAACACACCTTGCAGTAAAGTGGGGCTTCCCCAATTAATACAGGTGCTCGCAGGCCTGCCAGATGAAAGGAATGTAAAATACCTTGATAGCTTCTTTTATGATCATTAATAACAGTATAAGTTACCTGAGAGGCAGAGCTGCGTGTCCCCAGCGAGTTCTGATCTCCTGTCACGCCTGCCTATGTGGGATGGGTAAAGCTCTGCCTCTTTAGGGAGTTGTTAGATGAGAAAACAGGCGGCAGATATTTCTCCACCCCCTGCCTCGCTCTATTCCCAGCACTGCTTCCCTCCCAAGGATCAATATCTGAACTGAGAAATTAGATGATTAAGCTGCATATTGTAAATACATCAAGTGGAGTCCACTTCATCCCCTCGGCACGCATTAGCATGCCCTGGTGGAGTGATGCTGCTTTTGAACAGATTAAGGGCATCAGCCATGCAGAGGATGTGGGTATAGGAGTGGGGCAGTCCTTCTGCAGCGCGTCTGACTACTTTGTGTGGATCTCTCCTTCTCAATTTGCATTACAGAAAACCAATCTTTTATTTATTTAAGTTGGAAATCCCTTTGCATCTGAACTTCAAGTGTGCAGCAAACACACTTTGATCATGTTAATGCAGAAGTCACTGATTTACAATAAATATTGTGTTTTCTTTTCATACTTCTTTGTGTTCTTTGAGGAGATTAGAGCAAAAGGAGGAAAATAATATTGACCTCATTCAAATTGCCTGGCGAAAGAACTGATCAGAGTGAGGGAGATGCTGGGATTGGAATTGTCCAAAGCTAAGGACAGAAATCACAGCATTGGCTGCCTGTTAATTCCTGGTGCTGTTTATTGGGACTGGGAGAAGTGATGCTGCTCACAGTGCCTTTGAGTGTGATTTGGGGAAGTCTAGCTGGTTTCTGTACAGCATCCAAAGGAAGCAACGCATGCTGAGACATAACATGGCTTTGGGTGGGAGGCTGAGGTAGCAGAGGATGAGCCCAGCCCTCCTGCTTGCAGAAGGACAGGGTGCATGTGTGGGGTACAAGTGATGAACTGGCCTTGAGGGGTTCCAGACTTTATGGAATCCCAGCCTGGTTTGTATTGAAAGGGACCTTAAAGCCCATCCAGCTCCAACCCCTGCCACGGGCAGGGGCACCTTCCACTAGAGCAGCTTGCTCCAAGCCCCTGTGTCCAGCCTGGCCTTGCAGGTACCTGGCAGTGCTGTGACAGTGAAAATCCATAAAGATGTGCAGTTAAGACAATGAATGCTTTGATGTGGCTTCTCCTGAGTGCTTCCGCAGAGCTGTGTTAGGAGCATCCACCTTCCCACAGTGGGTGAGTGCTAGGAGGAGAAAAGCCTCTATCCAGTGTGAGCATCAGGGGCTGTGTGAGGAGTGCTGGTCTCATGGGTTCTGGCTGCAAGGACAGGCAGGATCAGCTCTTAAATGCAGATTTACAATCACACCAGCTGCTCAAACCCTGTTCCCCAGAGCCAGGCTGACACATGGGGTGATAAGTCCCTGTTGTGGGCCCCTGCTCTTGACAGGGGTGTTGTAGCTGCTTTTCTCCTGCTGTTACCACATGGAATTAAATGCATATATGTTTGCTTTGTGCCAGGTCTGAACTTACACTGCCAAGGTGAGATGGGGATCAAGGCCAAAAGGGTCAGTGTAATGTTGGGAAAGCAGCAGCATTTCTGGAAAGGATAGAAATTGTTTGTAGTGAGAGGATTTCTGTGGGATCAGTGAAGGGAGCTTGGGATCGAGCTGATCTGCTGGGATCTGTTAAAGCTGGTCCTTGGGCAGGATGGTTTGCTGGAGCATCGAGGCAGGTTGTGCTCCTGCACAAGGAGAGTGAGCCCACTGACAGCACATCCTCCTCACTGCTGTCAAAGGAAGCTTTAGTGTGGATGTGCAGAAGAGCCCCTCTCCTCTTTGGGGATAGAAATAGATACAAAGTGAACACTTTAAACACCAACAAAAAAACCCCAAAATACCCCAAACAAAACCAAGCTGCAAGAAAACCCCAAACAAAACCCCCCACTCCTCCCCAAATCCCATTCAGCTCACCTCGAACAAATGCAGCTTTCTTCTGGAGTAATCCAGTGTAAAGGGAAGGGCTCTGCTCCCTTTATGCACTTGCTGCGCTGACACTGATCCAAGCTGACTCTGGTCTTTGTGGCCATCCCGATGCCAGGAGCAGCAGGCCCAGCTTACAGGTGTGAATCCCAGCTCTGTCCCCTTTTCAAAGGGGCCTTTTCATGCTGGGGGGGCTTGGACAGAAAACAGTGAAACAATGGAGCAGTTTACTCTGCCTGTAGTGTGTGCTCCCTCCTTCCCTTTCCCTCCTTTGCTGCTCTTTTGATTTCCTTAATCAATGTGGGTTCCTTTTGCTTAATTCAGTGCTTTTTCCTTCCTTTTCTTTTTTCTCACCCTGGAGCAAATCTATTCAATTGTGTTCCTGGTTTAAATTGCTAAAGAAAAGGCCAGAAGGAAGTTCTGGTTGCTTTGAGCTTTACTCAAGGTTGTAACTGGAATCAGCAACAGCAGTATTCGTATTGGTTGCACCAGGTAGACGGGTTACTCCAGGCCATAAAGGGTTATTTTGTATGTGGTCAGAAGCTCCCAGCTGCATAATTTGTTGTATTGGGTTTGCAGTCCTGAGCATCAGGAGCAGATGTTGTGGAGGAGGATGGGTTTACTCCTTACAGGGAGGCCTATGAGTAAAGAAACCCCAAAGGCATCTTTGGGTTCTCCCTAATCAGGCTTTCAGAGTTCCGAATCCAGCCCCTCATCTTCCCTTTCACTCCACTATAATTTATTATATGGGCTTGTAACCAGAACAGTTTAGCCTAGAAGTGATCCACTCAATTACATGCTACTGTGTTACTTCAGATACAAAGAGACCAGAGACACATCCCTTTACCCTGAGCATCTTAGACAAACAAAGCAGGGGGGTTAGTGGCAGTGTAAACACATTTAAATTACCCTCTTTGGAAAACCTGATCTCTCATTATGGTTAAATCCAGCTGGATGGAGCTGGAATGACACTTGAAGGTTTGGCTGTTGGAGAGCGGTGAGCAAACACAGTCATGGTGCCACCTCTTGTGGAGGTTGGTCCTGTTGAAATCCTGGACTGGTTGGCGGTTGTCTTGTTCCATCCTGCTGCTTCTGATGTGACTTCTCCCTGTTTAGGGCAGAGATGATGCTTTGCACAAAGTCAGTCTCAGTACTGCAGCTCATGGGATGCTTTTTGTAGTGGAGGTAAATCTGGGGAGAGATAAAACTGCAGAGATAATTTATGACCCAAATGTATCCCCTCCTCTGACCTCAGCAGGTGGGACAGACCAAGAAAGACATCCTGGAGACACGTTCCCAGCCCTTTCCCATTGCTTTCCATCTCTGTGGAGAGACTGGCATTGCAATGGGCCCATGCACTAATGGGTCCTGTCCAGAGCACATCTAACCCTGCAGCCAGCCCCATGGCTGTGACCCTGCAGGTGTCCCAGGGTATGTGGAAACCTTGCTCCTATCCAGTAAACTTGTACTGGGAGATGGAGCACCAGAGAGACTACGGGGAAAATCAGTCCCACCAATTCTGCTTTGTCCCCTCCATCCTTAAATTGCACCTGACCCCATTTGCTGCCTCACAGAGTGCAGACTTCCCTGCAGGTACCCTCCTTATCCATGCCTCATTTCATCTGCCAGCTGAGAAGATGCTGGGTTTTGCATCATCCCAAGCTAAGGACTGAACTCACAGCATCCCAGGGAGAAGTCTGCCTTTGCTAGTGCCAAGCAGGAGGGTCCTGAAGCCCCAGTGAAAACACTGGCATGCAGCAGTGCATGCTCTAGCGACTGTGGTGCGAGTGGGAGCATCAGAGGGGCTCCATCACTCATCCGCTATCTCCATGTGGGAAGCAAAGCCCCAGGTCCCCTCTTTGCTCCACAGTGCTGACTGAGGGGTTTAAAAAAGAGCACTGGTTTTCACTTAAGCCTCATTTCCTGTCAATTTGATGGGATTTGATCACACAATTCCCTTCATACACAGTTTGCAGTGAGCAAGTTCTGCAGGGAAAACTCTGTGTTAGTGGTGTTACAGTGGGTCTGAATCCCTCCTTTTCTGTAAGTGGCACATCCTGAGAAAACTCCATCAAAGCCCAGACAAGGTTTTCCAGTTATTATCCAGGGACTGAGTTTAGGTTTCCCATTGACAATAAAACAGTGGGTAAAAGGAAGCTATTAACAGCTTACAACTATATCTAGTTCCTTCTCAGTAAAGCTCTTTGAGACTTGGAAGCTGAACTGTACACTGTATTGCTTGCAAATGCATCCTCTGTTTTGGAACCCCTCCATATATTTTGTTTCCATGTTATCTGCATGGTTGTAATTAGAAAATGATGTGCCTGCTCCATGACCTCCTCGTAAAGAACATCAAGTGAGACAACAACATTCAATTCCCTTTCTAAACCATCAAAAAGAAAATGGTTTTCAAGGCATTTCTTCCTCCTTCCCAATTCCCTCCCTGCAGCCGCTTGGGTGGTCTCATTTGACAAGTTTTCCAATAGAGGAGGTTATTTTTTCATGGACAAACATGTAAGTACAGGAAGAAATCTGGACCTGGGAAACAAGCGCTTCGCTCCCCCCAGCCCTCAAAGAGCCTGGCTATCCTGCAAAGGCAGGATGAGGGAGAGCTGGCACAGGGAAACTGCTCAGCTGCCCTGTTCTTGCTGCCTACCTGCATTACTGCTGTAGAACTTGATAGTCTGTTCCCACAGGAGGGAGGAGCATGTGTATGGCCAGCACAGGGGAAGCTGGAACAGCAATGGGGCTTTGCACTGGTGCAGGCTTCCTAGGCTGAGGATCAAAGGATGGGTGACAGGGCAGAGATGCTGTTGAGGTTCCGTGGGCATGGTATTGCACTTCTCTCCCAGAGATCATGGAATGGGTTGTGTTGGAAGGGACCTAAAGCTCATCCAGTTCCACCCCCCTGCCATGGGCAGGGACACCTCCTGCTAGAGCAGCTTGCTCTAAGGCCTGTCCAACCTGGCCTTGGGTGAATGCAAGATGTCCCTGTCTACCCCTCATACATCTAAACCAACTTCTTGGCTCCTCTTTGCTTTTCACCTGCACATACTACTGTCATAGCCCTATCTGCAGGGGTGACTCAGTAAATGGATCATTTGGAACAATGTCTGGAGCAGAATCATGTCCAGCTACAGGCACTGAGAGCCTGGCACTGAGTCACTCACTTGGTAGGAGCATGTCTGTGGATTGAAGTGCCCAGTCACACCTACCTACATGACATGAATTTCAGATACGATACACTACTTATGTCAAGCCTCTGTAGTCAGTCATACCTTAGTAGCTGGGGAAACAGATCAAATACTGTTCTAAAAACATGGGAATCAGAAGAAGTGCCAGGTTCTTTCACAGCTCTGTGTACTGTGTGTCTGTCTACCTGGGCTTACCATTTTGGTGCTGAAATGACTGCAGGGATATTGTGACTATTTAAAGCTGAAGGGTAGCATCAGCATTTCCATTTTGGTTATTGCTTTGTGTCGTGTCTGGTACATTAGTGTCACTGCAAAAGAGATCTCCATCTGGTCCTGGTGGAAGAAAACAACCCCAGCAGTGGCTTTAAAGCTGTTGGAGTTTTGTGTGAAGATGGGAAGGCAGCTCTGAACCTGTTGGATTTTATAGCTTATAAAATACAAATTGGACTGTAATTTATTTTCATGTCACTAAGTCATTGTACTGCATCCGCTCACTCCAGGCATCAGTTCTTCTTTCTCCAGATTTTTTCCCCTTATTGTTTCTGAAGCAGAAGAGTGAAGTCTGTCAACTGGGTATCAGGTGTGTGTTGAAATGCTCAACTCAAAAGGGGCTCATGCGATCCTGCCCATGAGTGTGGGGGCACAAAGTCTGTCTCTCCATGAAGCAGCTGGATGAGGAATACTTTGTGTCTGTGGAACAGGGATAGCACAAGGCTTTTCCTTTTGAGTTTGCCTACACCTGGTTGGTCAAGTGTGCCAGGTGCTCGGGCAGAGCATTTGGGAGATTGTTAGATACAAAATGCTGTAAAACAAAGGGGAAATGATGGTGACTGTCTTTCCCATAGCAGTCCTGCTCCAGTGCTGACTGCATGGGCAGATGATCTGTCTCAGATGCATAACCACTGGGGTCATTCCATTATGTTTATGGCCAGCTTTTGCTCCACATCCCTGCTGTAGCCTGTATTAACAGGGTGTCTGGTTCTTCCAGCCGTAGCTGAAGTAGCGACAGGTTTCTGGATGCAAAAGGGGTTTCCAAGGTGAAGGCACCTTGAGGTCACCCTGTCTCCCTCTCAGCCTGCTTGAGACTTTATATGACAATTGTTTTGTATTGTATAAGGATATAATGCCAGAGCTAAAAATAGTTTCCTCTCAATCATAAAGAGGATTTGGAGCTGTTGGAATCAGTCCAGAGGAGGTCATGAGGATGAGCAGGGACTGGAGCATCTCCCATATGAAGACAGGCTGGGAAAGTTGGGGCTGTTTAGCCTGGAGAAGAGAAGGCTGCGTGGAGACCTCATAGCAGCCTTCTGGTATCTGAAGGGTGCCTATATGGATGCTGGGGAGGGACTCTTCATTAGGGACTGTAGTGACAGGACAAGGGGTAACGTGTTCAAACTGAAACAGGGNGAACCCTTCCAGTATCTGAAGGGGGCCTATAGGGATGCTGGGGAGGGGCTCTTCATTAGGGACTGTAGTGACAGGACAAGGGGTAACGCGTTCAAACTGAAACAGGGGAGGTTTAGATTGGATCTAAGGAAGAAATTCTTTCCTGTTACACAGAATCACCAGGTTGGAAGGGACCTCATCAAGTCCAACCCGTGCCCTACACCTCGACTAAACCATGCCACCAAGTGCATGGTGCTGAGGCACTGGAATGGGTTGCCCAAGGAAGTTGTGAGTGCTCCATCCCTGGCAGTGTTCAAGGCCAGGTTGGATGAAGCCTTGGGTGCCCTGGTTTAGTGTGAGGTGTCCCTGCTTATGGCAGGGGGGTTGGAACTGGATGATCTTAAGGTCCTTTCCAATCCCAACTATTCTATGATTCTATGATTTTCAAGACCTTTTCCTGCTGAAGGTGGGCTCTTAGTGCTCCTCCTGGATAAAAGGCACCACACAGAGGTGTGCAGATAGAGCATGCACAGCCCTGTTTGCTTTAGGACACTGTCAACCTTTCTATGGTATTCTGTGGCATTGAAACTGTGGGGTGTTTTGATTTACATGGAGGAGAGGCTTTGAGTGACAGATCAAATGTCCAGGCTTTAGTGTGAGTTAGGAAAATTAGTTAATTTGGCTAGAGAAATCAAGGATCCCCATGGAGTTTGCAGGGTGAAACTTGCTTCAGATGGCTCATAAACAAAGGGATGTGTTGCTAGGATTGTGGAGTTCAGTGGATTCTGCTTTTGCAACCCACTGTTGCAGTTTTACTTTTCCCCTTTCCTTCTGGGAGAGATTTGGTTGTGTCTCAGTTTCATGTTTTCCTTCTGATTTTTGTGTGGTTTAATTCTTATTGTTGTCAACAATCCGAACAGTGGGATTTGCATTTGCAGCCTGCTTCAGGGGACAGGGGAAAAAGAAAGATCAGATGATAAACAGCAGTGATATCAAGTGAACATTAGCAAAAGTTGTGTGTTGGGGGAGCCTGCCTGAACCAAAAGCATCGCTGTGGGAAGATAAGCAAGCAAAGGAGCACGAAGCTGTGAGAAGTGTGTTTGGGGTTGTTCTATGCCACAACATTCTCTCTTTCACAGTTGCCCTTAGGCACGGTTAAGCTTCTATATCAGGATGTCCTGGCTTATCTCCCAGTGCCATGATGTTCCTGAGTGACTCTTTGTATTTGTTCTTCGCCTGACATTGCACAATAGATCAAGACTCCTTGATCTTGCCTTGTTTGGATTCTTTCCTGAATTGCATCCATGTGTCTAATGCACTGAGCCCTTTCACATGATTGGGTAATGTTTGCATCAAGATGAACAGTTCTTTCCTAAATGAATGTGAGTGGTTGTTTCTTCCAGTCCCAGAAGTGAAGTACAGGACTTTGGGACCTGGGCACATGGCTTCACGTCTGGGACATAGTGCTACAGGATAATATTTGTTCCTTGTGTGTTTTTTCCCTGGAAACAGCTGGTTTTCCCCTTAGGGCAGGACATTGGCTGTGCCTGAAAGCCATTTAGGAACTGCAGGGAGTGCAGGAGTCAGGAGCCTGCCCATTAAGTGGGGCTTCTTGCCAAAGCCCATTACTCTCAAGAGAGTTCTTTAACCTCTCATGTGAGGTTAAAGGCAGTGGGTTTAACACCTCAATCCTGGCCAGTCTGGACCTGGGCACATGTGGAACAGCTCCTGTTGTGGATAATATGGTGGCAGCCACAAGGTAAATGTATGTGAGCTGACAGCCCTTCTTGTGTGAGGCCAAAGAGGAATTGATGGCTAAAGCTGCTTGGGAAAGGCTTTCCATCCTTTCTGACATGAATGCGCATGATTCATTAACTAGCTTTGTCCAGCTGGAGTTATCACTGAAACCTCATTCCAATAGAACTCTGACTCCATGATTATTCCCAGAGGTGGTATCTCAAGAGGTTAGAAATTGAGGCTGGTGTCAGCTGGGATGCAATTGTCATCTCTGTGTTTGTGCTGCTGTCTGCACACAAGTGTGTGAGAATGATCTATAGCATGTCGCAAGATGACTGGGTTTTCGTATGGCTTTAATGGAGAGCAGTGCTTTTATTCTCATTTGCAGTTCTCATCCCTTCTCCTGCTGTATGTCTGATTTATTAGGGTGGCTGAACATGGATTTCTTCCCCTTTTCTCCTCCTCTCCCTTGCTGATATTCGTAAGCAAATCACTCCTGTTTCATGGGAACTGAAAGATAAAGTGAGGTTCTTGTATGCATTGTGCAATGCAGATGATGACTGAAACAGCTATTAATGATTGCTCTCTGCATGCCCAGACATGACTTTGATTTCTTAGTAATTCCAGCTATGGCAACGTGCACTAATAGCATGGTTTACAGCTTCAGTTCCTCTAGAATCAGCTCAAAACCAGGTGGTGTTGTCACTGAGCTGTTGATAGAACAGCAGGCTCAGGCCTTTGGTTAGTTCATAACATCAGCTATTGGTGTGGATTCCCAAATGTGGGGCTTGAATCCTTAGATCCGGGGCCCTTGTTTTCACAGAGGTTACTCAAACCTTGCTCAAAATGCCTGACAATTGCATGACCAAAACCTGAGATATTTAAAACCAACACTTGGGTTTGACAATAACAGTAATTAAATGATTGGTTTGATTGTTGGGGCATGAACATGGCAGGATTTGGGGTGCAGATGGGCTCTGTTGTGCAGGATAAACATGCCCAAGAGAATCACAGGTTTTGTTTGTCCTCAGTAAATAACAGCTTGAAATAGCAGGTTTTATATTCATAACTGGCTCCTGCTTCTCCTCTACCAGGGAGGCACAACTAGCACTACCTGGGGATGGGGAGGTGATGGAAAAGGGCATAAAACCCAGGAAGAAGAGAGGAAAGCATACATCCCAGAGGCTAAGTTCGATACCATCAAACTTGGCTGGAAATAGTACTCTTGAAGACCACAGAAACATGCCTTTTACTGTGGGAGCGCAAAGCTAGAGAGAAGAGAGCTAGGATAAGGCTGGTGAAGTCAGTACAACAAACCCTGGGACGTTCCTGCCTCACACAAGTTTCCTTTCTGTGGGAAAAGTCAAGAACAGGAATGGGTCGTTCTTTTTTGCCTCAGCAAGCCTATACTTAAGTGTGATTAAAATGCTTTGGGCAAAGGAAATACCCTGTAGTTTAAGCCAAACATGGGGACATCCTTTCTCCCTCTGATGGATGTTATGGTGGTTTATGTGGCGTACTATATTCTGAACCAGGCCCAAGTCAATTAGGCACCGTTTCAAAGTCCTTTCTCATGCAGCCCGAGGTTTTGCTCGTGCCAATGAAATCCATAACTCGGGGAAATGATAGCAGAGATGAATTGTGTGAGTGAGCACAGCCAAGCCATCGGGTTAGCAGGCGGCAGGCGCTGCAGGATTCCCTGCTTCAAGGATCATGATGCCTTTTTCAAGTTGTGAGCTTTAATGGCCTTTTTGCTGAGATCAAGTGTAGTATTGGTTTAATATCTGATATAAGATCTATCGGGAAAGTATATTCTGCCTTTGTAGAAGGACAAGGGGATCTAGCTATAAGATGATCAGATAGTGTTAGTTCTTTCCTACCCCTAGACCAGGTGGGATTTCTGCCCCAGAGACACCATCTCAAACACGTTTACACTCAGCCTTTGACTATTTGAAGCTTTCAGACAATCACAGTGTGGAAAAGGACAGCCCTTACAAATCTTTTGCCCTTTCAGTCCCGAAATATCATTCCTTGTGATGGAAGAGAGTAATAACATGTGAGAGCACCATCACAAGCCAGCAAGGAAAGGAAATAACAGGGTGACCTTATAAAATCAGTGCTGAAAAAAACCTCCCAATTATAAGGTTAAACACCACTGAAGTAATGATTCTCCTGGTTTATCTCACTCATGATACACTGCTTTTAAAACCCATCCACTGGGGACATGAGAAATGGTGCTTAAACCATCAGTGGAAGGTTCCTTCCTATAACAGACGTATTTCCATGTCTTCCAAAACAGCCCTAGAGTCTGGGCAAGCAATGAGTGAGTTTAATGCCTGCCTTTGTAGCAGGAGATCTTTGAAACTCTTATTTGATCGTTTCTCTAGATTAGGATGAATCTTTGCTGCTTTGGAGGAATGTGTCCCCCTGTTCACCAACCTCCTCGCCCAAAGTGATAAGGCATCTGTAAACAGTCTCTGAAACTCTGTACAGAACCTCCTCTGTACACTGCTTTGAAGCAGAGCTGCATGAAGACCTCTGTGCTAGCTGGAAATATCTTGCGAACTGATAAAGAAGTGCAGGTACAGCTAAAATCCACTGTGTAATAAGGATTAGTGAGCCGAAGGAGGTTTGTTTGGATTGAAGATGGAGTTGAAATATATGAGGCTTGGATTGGACCAGAATTCAGCTGAACTTGGATTTCATCAGATGCTGCACGGCCCCCTCCTGTCCTGCTCTTCCTCGCCCCACTCCATGCTTAGAGTAAATACTCAGAGCTCACCCTTTTAAAAGGAGCAGTTTCATTTTCCCACTGGTCCAGGTTCTTGTTCAACGCTTCAGTCCAACTCTCCACTTTCCCAACCAGCCCTCATCTCTCAGCATCTCTCTGCCTGTGTGCTGCTCTGGATTGCTCTCAGATATGTGGGCAATTGCTCTGCTGAATACAGCCTGAAAGAGCCCCATTTGATCCGGTGATGATCCTATAGCATATATTCTGACTAATTGTATCCATGGAAATCAAGTGCACTTTAACTAATGAAAAAAAAAGAAGGAGATAGTGTGGTCAAAGCTTGTTTGAAGAAACGCCATGTTTTAAAACCTGACATGACTTAAAACAGAATCATATAAGTTCCTTTGCTAAAACACTTTCAGGATATATTAGGTATAACAATAGTTTTCTACATGAAAATGGCTTTGAAATCTTAAAAGCAAAGTATTTTAAAAGAAAAGGATTTTTGCGGTGCATTAAATTGGATGTGAATATGACAGATTTCAAAGACTGTCAAAATAACGAATTTACATCATAAATGCACAGGCTCCCTTTTTAAAGGCCTCTTCAACAACTCAGGAAGGCGTTTAATGGTGAGCAAGTTCAAAGTGTCATGGACTCCCACTGGTATAAAAAGGAGGCAATACCCACTATACTCTCTGTGTTTCAGATAATGTATCTGTCTCTTTTCAAGTTAATAAACTGCACTCCTGTCAAATTGCAGATAAATGAAAGCGACCAAGACATTGTTTTCCCCACATATTGCTAAGAAAGATATCTCCCAATATTTCTAAACGACCAGTATGCTAAAAAGAACTTGAAATGAATCCACCCTGCAGTTATTTTACAGCATCAAAGACAATGAAATTTCCACAGAGGCACTTTGTGAAGTTTTAAATGCTTTATTTCTGATAGCTGCTCATTAAGAAGCTTCGAAAGCTTTTTATTGTTTCAAAGGCAGTCATCTAAATTTTTAATCATTCACTAGTGCTGCATGGTCACGATGCGACTCTCGAGCTTTAAAACCCTGCTCTCTTTTCTAAACAGGAATGTCAACATAATGTTTCCTTGAATAATTGTTAGGTACGGCCTTGCTCAAAGAGGAACTGTGAGAAAGGAGAGAAAGAGAAAGGGAAAAAGGGATTTTTCTGGCTCCCTTTTGCGAGGGAGAGAAATGCGACACTTCAGGAAATTAAACCCCAGGACCAGCAGTTTACAGAGCTGGCCACTGATTTCAAACGCTGCCTTCTGGGATGGTTTCGGCTCGGGCTTTTCATAGCAGGGGAAGTTTGTGGTGGGTATTTTTCAAGCTAACAATGATGCTCCACAGGCTGAGCCTCGCTCTGTGACACGTGAGTGTCCCTAGGGATTAAAGAGGATTTGGGGAAGCTTCCTGTCCCTAGCTCTTACCCCACCCACCATGAGTGCTGGGGCCAGGTCCTGCTCGGTGTGGGGGACGATGCAGGAGGCAGCATCCTCATCCCCATCCTAGGAGCCCATGACTGCCTCAGCCATGTCCTTGTGAAGGAGCAGCAGAGCCCACGGGAGCTGTGCCCATCACCAGCCTGGCTGAGCTGATCCTGTCCTTGCATCTGGTTTCTCTTTGCTCCTTACCCCAGCACCCATTAAAGACAGGATTTGTTCCTCGCTGCCTGGGGCTCTAGGTTCTCACGCGCTAGACATAGGGATGAGATTGCAGTTTATTTACTCTACAAGCCTGTATTAAGTTTCTCCCTCTAGAAACCACAATCTCTCCTCTTCAGGGACCGTGAGTTTTCCATTCTCAGAATCTAAGAGCTGGACTGAACCCATGTTCCAGCTCAAGCCTCTTCCCTTTCTTGTGCCTATATTAAAGTAGGCTCAGTTCACTGATAAGAGACACGGGGGCAGATCTAGGCTGCCTCTGCTCAGCAAGAAAGCAGTTCCCTCTGAGCACAGGCACTTGGCATTTCCACCTGCCAGTTTTTACTTAGGGTAAATGTAAAAGACATTAAAATCCTGAGCAGCAGGAGCAGCCCATGTGTGGTGCAGTGTTTGGATGTGACCTGTGAGAGATCTCAAGAGAGGAGGATAACAACTGGCTCTTACTGATAGAATGCTTTGCCCTCCTTTAGTGGCACTTGTGATCCGAGACTCTCAAAGGAAGTATAAATATTAATACAATAACCTTCTCCTGTCAGCTGTAGCCATTCCCTCCTGCACAGCTGAGGCAACCAAAGCATGGGTTGGGTGAGCTCTCCTTGCAGTCCAACAGGACAGTGTTAAAGTGGATGCCCTTTGTTTTGTCCCCTGGGTGATGGAGACGTAATCCACACTTCAAAGAGCAACTTTTTCTCATGCTGAATGTGTAACTGTTGAATAGATCTCATTAGGTTTATGTTCTGTATGCAAGCTTATGCCTGCTATAGATATATGTTGATGCTTTCATTTTTCCCTCACCTGGGTTTGGGTGCTTTTGAGCACGCTGAATGCAGCTTTCTGGCTTGTGACCATGCCAAGACGTCCTTCCCCCCTCTGCCTTGGACCTTGTCTGTCAACTGATCCCATTGCTAGAAAAAGAGACAGGAGCTTGGAAATGCAACCAGTTCCAGAGTCACGTTGGCTAACGTGGAGCCAAGAGACGAGCGTGTTCCCTGCCCAGGGCCAGCTCTGGCCCTCGGAGGCAGAGCAAGGAGGATTTTGCTGGTAACTAGGGATATCTTGGGAGCAATAAAATGAAGCGGTTGCTCCACTTGTACCAAAGGCCTGGGAAAAGACAAGTTGCCAATATCCGTGCTGGGAGCGGGGTGAGAGCTTGGCCGGCTGTTGAGCCTGTGGATGCTGGTGCCAGGTTTGGGAAGAGGAAGATGCTGCTCCTGCTTTTGGCCTCTTCGTGCTGTGCCAAGCTCCCAGACAGTGTGGGCTTTGCTTTAGTGTCTGCATTAAGGCTGTGTCCTGGGATCTCCATTTGTTTTCTTGGCTAGCCAGAGCCCAGATTACTTTTCCTCAGCTGCTTTAGGTTTTGTCTGCCTGGTGTAGTCACTGCTGCAATTCCAGCACACCCCTGAGCCGTGCAACTGCCCAGCCCGGGGCTCCTCCTGATGGACCTGGGCAAGCTGCCATCAACACTTACTGCAAGTTCTTTCCCTTTCTCCAATAAGGAGCTCTGAATCCCTTGGGAAGCTTTGCGGACCTTTGGGGTTATGCTTTTGCTCTGAGGAGGCAAAGCGTTCTTGATTCTGGTACTGGAAAAATCAAATGAGGACTGGGAATGGAAGTGATGTCCTTAGCTGGTATTTGACAAGGATTGCTGTGCTTCCCAACCACCCTGGAAGTCATCAGTATGTCAGGCACATCCTTGCAGTGGTTAAACCCGTGGGATAAGCCACGATTGTGCCAAAATAGGCAAGTCACGAATACTGAAGCTGCAATTAATGTTACATACACTTAGAAATCCTGATGAAAACCAATGAGAACATGACGGTTACTGTAAGAAATGCATGTTAGAGAAGTAAAGTATATCCTCTGTGCACTGCTCAGCATCCATCTCTCTACACTCATGTTGTGCACTGGTGTGAAGGACTTGGTCTCAGTGCTGGTGGGCCCTGCAAAGCCAGTCTCAGCATGGAAATCTCTGCAGTGCTGCAGTTCCATCCCTTCACGCTGGGGAGCATTGGCTCGCATTGGCTCTCACTGTGTTGGATGCCAGTGGCACTTTGGGAAGCCTCTTGTTTTTCCAAACCTCGCAGTTTATCTTTCCCAGCCTCCCATTTGCAGAGCACCCTTTTCCTGTAATGATACAGGACTCATTGCAGCTACCCAGAGTCCTGTCTGAAATTAATTCCCATCCTGTGTCCAGGCTGACCAAGGAAAACAGATGAGGTGAATAAATACTAGAATTTGCAGGACGTGTCTATTGCCAGTGACAAACCAGATTCAGAGCTGGAAGTGCTACATTTGGAGTGAAGGTTAGAACTTGGGATTTTGGACAGCCTTGCAGGGTCTCAGGCCCTTCTCACACGCTGCAAACATCCTGTGTTCTTGGCTATTTCCATGTCTGGATCCATGCTCTGTTACCTTTCCAGGGAGAATTTAACTCTAGCTCTTTGTGCAGAAAGAGTCAAGGGCTTTGGGAATAATCAGAAACTGATAGGCCAAATGACCTGGTAGCATACAAAGCTATCTTTGAAGCCTAAAAGAAGGGGATGGCATAAGATACAGCTCTTGGATCTGTGTATTCTTTCCCATTGGTAACCTATCTACAAAGTTGTAATTAATGGGGATCTTCCAGCTCAAGATGTAAATATTGTCATAGGCTGTCAGTCCCTGTACATGGTGGGAGATCCCAGTACTGGGGTCCAGGAGCTGGATTTAAAACCATTGCTTAAGCAATGCATTGGGTACGAACAGATGTAGCCAGCAGCAGAGCTAACAGCAGAGTGTTTCCAGTTGCTTTTCCTGGCCTGGTGTGTGTTTACTGTTGCAGGGTGAGGAAGAGGTCCTCGCATCCATCCCACCACACTGCCTCCAGCACAGAGTGACACTTTGCTCCCATCCAGGTGTTGGGGAGTTGTGACAGCAAGTCACAGTGATGTGTATTCAATGTGCTTAGTGCACAGGCTTTCCAAGCCTGCATTTTGCCCCTTGTAGTAAATGTAGCTGCATTAACTTCCATGGAACAGCTCTAGAGCTAGGCCAGCATGAGAGCAGGACCTGCTCCTGTTGAAGATGGAAATGCAAATGCCTGCCTGCAGGCTGCTGCTTCCCTTCCCTGTGCCATTTGGTCTCGGAATACTCTGCGTGCTTCTCTCCTGTGTTGTAATTACCAGTCTGGTTCCTAGTGGCTATAAAGCTGTCCTCGGGAGGGTGTGATGGATGAAGGGGTGTTGTTAGAATGGCCTTTTCTGGGGTGTGTTGCTAACGGGCTGGCATGTTCCTTGAGGTGATCCTCTGTTGCTTCAGAGTGAGCCACAGTTCCCCACTGCTTTCACTTGGCAGTCAAACTGGTTGCTCTGAGGCTGCAGCTGATGTTTTTGATGCTGATGTCTAAGGAAAAGAAGCTGAACTTTTTCCTTGAAGCAAAGAGCTTACCAGAATGACTCAGCAGAGGCAACAAAGCTCCATGTGGTCAGTTATAGAGAATACCACTTCTACTTAGTATTCCAAATCGTTTGCACATGGTTTTGTGCCTTATTTCTTCTCTCTTGTTAATCTGAAAGAGTTAAACATCTTTCAGCACTGGTAAATTACCTCTGTCGTATGGTATCGTTTCTCTTTCCTCCTGAATGACTTAGTCGATTGACTAACAAAATACTCGGAATGCTTGATCTGAGATTTGCTTTTGGGTAATGTTCAAGGGTTTAAACTCCAAGCCTCATTACTGGAGAGCCTGCGGGCTGGTGAATGGAGCATTCCTGCAAAGCACAACCCAAAGCACCTTGTGTGCTATCACACTTCCTTGTTTGCCAACTCAGAAAAAGGCTTGCAGTGTATTTCCAGCATGACTCCTGTCTACAGTGTACTTGTGGGAGGTGGGAACTATCTCATTTAACTTAAAACACAACTTCTAAGCAGATAGAATTAGACATTGGTGCTCTCTGCAATGAATAGACAGAGATAGGGCTCAAAGGGAGAGTGCTGCAGTCCTTACACTGATGTCCAAGGGAGGTTTGAGGTGCCCAATGATCATGTCCACTCTCTCCCCTGATTATAGGAGCTGCCAACGTGACTGGATGAGACCATGCACCTGACTGGATGTGGCAGGATGGATCCCAGCTGCAGGCCTGCATTTCTTAAGGTATTTGTGTGCCTAAACAATCAGAAGGCGCCTTGCAGGATTTGTAGGAAGGTTCTTTGGTTCAAGGGAATAAATGGGATTTAGTTTAGATAAGGCAGACATGTGGGAAATCTGATGTCTCACGTATTCATCTAAACACTTCAGAAGAATGTGTGCCTGAACGTGTGCTCAAAGTAAGGTCAGATTTGGCTGATGGATATTTAATACATTTGATCCTAACGTGACCCTCAGGAAATAACAAAGTTTCATTGCAAAATACATGCTTTATTCATAAGAATTGAAAAGAAAACCTTTCCCACTGCTGCCTTTGAGCCATGCCTCCTTCCTACCAAGGCCTCCACGGCACCATTCTGCCTTGTAGCACTTCCCCTTGAAGGTAAGGGGAAAGGCAGCATGGTCTGATCCTGTGCAGGGCTACAGTAACTCTCTCCTGTTCCCTGTATAGAATCTGCATATTTCTGTCTGTAAAAACCTAGGAAGAGGCACTGTCAGCCTTGACCTCCAGCTTTCATCATGTCCCTGTGCTGCTAAGCGTGGTTTCAGAATGGAGGCAACTTTGTGCTAGTTCATAAAAAGCCCAAAATAACAACAAGGCAAAACACAAAGAAGCAAACCCCTTGTGTGCTCAGGTCCAGACATCCTTTCTTGAGCTGCAATTTGTGGCTGTCTGATCCCTTCAGAGCTGCAGCACTGATTTCCTCACTCCTCCTGAACTCCTGCCATCTCACCCCAGGCCAGGAGAGGGGCTGCTCTGCTCCCTGCTCTTCTGGGCTGCTCCGTTCTTGGAAGCTGGAAGGGGAATAAATCACCAGCGACCTGCATGAAATTCAGACGCTGTAAAACCAAAGGCAGTGGCTACATGCAGCTCCTTTTGCCTCCGTTCATGGTTTCATGCCCATATGGATGCTTGTGAAAGCTGTCCTGCACCAGCAGGTGTGTGTTGAAATCCAGCTGTGCTCCTCTTGCAGAATGACAACTAGTCACATCTGGTTCCCCTTGACTGTAGTGCTGAGAAATCACCTTGTTCTCATTTTGAAGTAGCAGAGATGGCAGAAGGTCCCTTTATTCACAGTAATCAATTCTAGTTGGAGGGTCTTTTAAACTTACAGACAAAAGAATAGCCAGATCCAGTAAACTGGAGCTACAAAAGGTCAAAGCAGAAATAAGCTGAGGAGCTTTTGTACTGAGCATAATTAATCATCACTACATCCTGTTCAGATCTATGGTAGATTCTCTATCACTTAAACCCTTCAAGTAAGGCCTGAATATTTCTCAAAGTTGAAGTCAAGTCTGCTCACTCCCACAGTGGGATGGTTCCACCAAGCCAGAAGATGGAGCTGATGTTGTGGTAGCTTACGGGGTGTGTGCATCACTTGGGATGAAGTACCTCCACATCAGATGGAGCTGATGTTGTGGTAGCTTACGGGGTGTGTGCATCACTTGGGACGAAGTACCTCCACATCAGATGGAGCTGATGTTGTGGTAGCTTACGGGGTGTGTGCATCACTTGGGATGAAGTACCTCCACATCAGATGGAGCTGATGTTGTGGTACCTTACGGGGTGTACTTCATCACTGCACTTGCCTGAGTATTTCTGTGGGGAAAACTGCTTTAAGCTGAAGCTCAAAGTTCCAGGGTGCTGGTTCAGATCTGATCTTCTGTGTAGAGAGTCTCGAGTCCAGGTTAGATCTTTTTAGGGTCACCCAAGCCCCTGAGCTAACAGTTATATCTTAGATGCATCTGAGGGGTGTCAAGGTGGCTGATAGAAAACAGTAGATTTAGTGGTTTAAACAGAGCTGAAATGTTTGGATTCTGGCCTTGCTGCACTGCAAGTGAAGCATGGGATGGCCCAGAGACTGAGAGGAAGGGAAGCAGAGGCATAGCAGTGATGGGACTGGGGTGAAGAAATGTGTTGTTTTTCTCATGTAGGGCTCAGCCACTGGCTAGACACGTAACTTGGGCCAGATGTTGTATTAGGCTTCTTCTGGAGAACCACAGGTTTGGGCCTTTTTCTTTCCTTCCTTCTTGGAAAAAAGAAGTTTTCTGGAGCATTCTCACTGGAATACCAGATGCAGCATCTTGGAGCTGAGTTTTCTCTGGTAAATTAGCCTGCTAACCAACTCAGCCCCGCTGCTGCAGGGTGGTGTCGGGGTTTCAAACATCTGTGTGATGATTCTGTTCTTCCCCTGTTCTCCTTGTGCCATGTCGGAATGTTATGTGGCTTAAAAGCCTGAAAGGCATGGAAGGGGGTGTGTGAAGGAGGGAAACACAAAGCAAGTTGTACAGATGGCTATTGGGGGTGAGGGCTTCTTTCATAAACACCAGTAACCACATGAAAGCTCTTTAAAATCATAACAAAACTGTCTTCTCTGTAGCAGTTCTAACAGTGCAGGTACTAAAGCCTGGTATTAATTACCTGATTGAGCTTATTGCTGCAGGTGGAAGCTAGTCAGAAGCTCAAGTGCTTGGGTGGCCAGTCCCAGTGGTTTCCATAAAGCTAATGGGATGCCTGGTCAACCCCAGCCTTTTGGGAGAAGACACAGAGCAGGTTTCTGGAGGACACTGCACTAAGAAATCTCCTAAAGGAGCCTGGCCTGGCTTCCTGGAGCCACCAGGATGCAGGTACGTGCAGATGTGTGTGTCTGTCTGCAAACCAAACCTGCTGGAGGAAGAATCGCTCGGGTGACACAAACAGCCGCCTTTCAGAAGCCGGCTCGGTGGGTGCTCCAATTAACAGTGCCACTGTTGCTCGTGAGTTCATTACAAAAGACAGACAAACATCTGCAGGGGTCTTAAAATAATGACTCCTTTTATGTGGTGATTGGCAGAGGTGGCGTGACAAGGATGTGCTGCTTAGCATAAACTGACTTTACTTCTCTCTTTTGGATACCAACAGAAAACATAATGCGCGCACTCCAAACCAGCAGCTCATGGGAGGATGACAGGGCTGCTGCAATCCTTTGCTTCACTTAGAATCATAGAATAGTTGGGGTTGGAAAGGACCTTAAGATCATCCAGTTCCAACCCCCCTGCCAGAAGCACCTCACACTAAACTGTGCCACCCAAGGCTTCGTCCAACCTGGCCTTGAGCACTGCCAGGGATGGAGCACTCACAACTTCCTTGGGCAACCCATTCCAGTGCCTCAGCACCCTCACAGTAAAGAATTTCTTCCTTAGATCCAATCTAAACCTCCCCTGTTTCGGTTTGAATGCGTTACCCCTTGTCCTGTCACTACAGTCCCTAATGAACAGCCCCTCCCCAGCATCCATGTTAGCATGGTCTTCCCAAAGTGCTCACCTGTAGGCTTGAGGAGGAAGTTTTTTGTCTCTTGAGAGAGCTGCTAGTGCTTTGTGAGGACATGTTTTCCATGCAGCACTGGTGTGGCAGCTCTGCATGCTAGATAGGGACCATGGGCTTATATGAATCCTTCTTGCTGAGCTGTTTCAGTCTGTTCTATCACAATCACTGCCAAGGTGTTGCTCAAACCATGAACTGATGACAGAAATACCCTTTGAATTTGTCCTGTCTTCCCAGTGCTGTACAGCTCTGCCATTGCTGGCCACTTCCCTAAAGGCAAAGCAACTTCACATCACTTTCAGCCTCTTGAGTCCCTGTGGCTTGAGAAACATCCTGAAACTCCCAAAGGAGATAACAATTCCAGGGCTGCTGCCATCCAACTCAATCACTAGAGCATCCGTACAGGAAGGGCTTGTGCCAGTTCAGGTTTTTCATCAGTCTTTTAACATTCCTGAGGTTTTAGTCTGATTCATTTTTCTTAAGCTAGGCCCAGCAATAGAAAATCAGAGGTTATTAGCTATTTTATAATTATACGCTGACCTTTCACGGTACTTTTCAGTTGGGACTTCAAAGCCATTTGCAGACTCTCAGGAAGTCTCAGCATGAAGAAGTGCTGCCTTATTTTTCAGGTCAAGAAAGTAAAGTGTTTTCCCAAAAATATCTGAGGAGCTGAGCTGGGATTAGACCCCAGACCCCCAGCTCTCAATCCCTTGCTTTAGCTGCTAGCTCAGCCTTTGCTCATTTTGGCATGGGAAAAGCAATTGGGAATAAGAAGCTATTACTGGGGCAGGCAGCCTATAGGGGATAGTTATGATTTTCACAATAATGTATTATTTAGGGCTGGGCTGTGATTTGGGATGGACTCAAGCTGTAAATTCAGAGGCACTGCTAGGACTGAATACTGAAAACCCTTGAGTGGAGAAGCATTTGAGTTTGAGGCCTGGGATCTATTCCTGTGGATTTCCAGAGGTGTCTGTCCAAGGTCTATGGTACATCTTCTGCAACACTTCTCTCTTGCGCTCAGTACTTTGCCATGCAGGAAGAGAGACAGGAGGGTTTTCTCTAGCATGCCGTTATGATTCCTCCCTTCTTATTAACCAACTCAAGCGTAATTAATTATGGAACTAACAGTAAGGGCAAGGCTTTCCCATTGTGATGCTTTTCTTTTCTGCCTCTTACTGCACTGCTGCTTATCTGGAATGTGTGTTGAAACAGAAAAAAAGGATGCTGATGTGTTTCATTTGGGCTTTCATTTGAGGTTTGCTGGCTATTTTCAAACTGAATGTAAGGAGAAGGCCACAAGAGTGGCCTGATTAAAAGGATGCAGGAGAATATAAAATGCTGCTCTCCAGAAGCTATCAGACTCCCTGTTAATCTGTGTTGATGTCTTTTGAGCACCAGGGTTAAGAGATAATAAAGAACATGGGGCAAATGGGATCGAGACAAAAGTAGTGAATTAGTGAATTAATGAAGAAAGATCTTGAGGAAAATGTCTTTGATACTTAAAAATAACCAATAGTGTGTGTTGGTTTAAAAGCATGTTTTCAATGCAGGGATAAGTGCGCACAGCAGGGAGGAAAATACGAGAGAGGCTGTAGTAGGGAGTGTAGAGGGTGAATTTAGCTGACAATAGATCAGTAGATCCTGTGGTATCGTGTTTAGAGGGTTAAAAGGCTAAACATCTTTGTACTTGATGGAAGATGCTCCTAGAATTCTCAAAAGCAAAAGATTGAAAGAGAATATGCTGCTTGGGAGCTTGAAAATCATGGACTTTTAAACCCAGAGCCCACAAGTCTATTCAATGGGGATCCATCAGCTGCATTTCTCCTCAGCACTGCAGGGAACAGCTTCTGTCCCAGGGGATTTGCTGCTGCACAGACCATTCCCAGACACCTTGCACTCAGGCTGCATGTCCTGCCCTGAATCCAGGTCACTTTAAGCTGCAGGTGAACTGATCCTAGCTTTAGAGGAGGAGTTTTCAGGGCCTTTCAACCTTATTCACAGACAAATGCTCTTCTTGAGCAATGGGTGAGGAGGAACCTCAACCTAGAAAGTTGTGCTTTATTGACAGCGCATCAGGCACACACTGTGATGTGTCTGTGGTTTCATGGTGGAATGCTTTATATTACTATGCTGGAAATTGCTCCTGGGTATTAACCAGATGGGAGATTGCAGGGCCAGGACCAAACAGACTGATTCAAATCCAGAAAACTACTACAATTTGCTCATCTTTGCTAGAGTTTTACCACGCACTCTTTGAATCAAAGTCACCCCATTTTTTGTAGGGGAGGCACACTCTGTAGGTAACCTGCCCTCTCTAAAAGCCAATAAATGATGTTCTTGGAGAACAAAGATCTGAGGATGCTCTATAGAGAGGAATAACATGAACAAAGCTGTACCACACATTAAAATCACCAAAACTGCTTCAGGCAATCCAATTGCATCTTTATTAGCATTGTGTTATGATGCTGAACAGAAAATGACAACTGTGAATAAGATAAAGGTCTTCATTGTGCATGAAAAATTCAAATTGTTACTTTAAGGAAAGATTTATTTTTTTTAAAGAAACACCATAAAACATTTATGATAACATTTTACAAAATTAGGAAGAGGAGAATTGGCTTGAAGTCTGCTGGAGCCATTAAATTTGCATGTTGTTCAAAGCAGTGGTTAAAAAGGCAACAAAAGGAAAAGATCTACAGGGTATGAATATATAGAGATTTGGCTATGTATTTGACAGCTTCATCTGAGGATCAGAAACTGGTGCTTGAATGAGTTTAGGGCTCAACCAAAGTTTTATCTGTGGGTTAGGCTGAGAAATCTGAACAATTAATGATGCATTGAACTCTCCACGTTACATAGAGAAGATACTTGTTCCCAGCACATACTGGGTACAGCCCAGTCCAGAGGTGAGGCTGCTCTATGGACCAGTTGCTGAAAGTGCAGGAGAAAGTCTTCCATCTCACCAGAAGCAGCAAGTTTCTCAGTTTCAGTCTTTAGGCATCTTTGCCATAAACTTTGCCTCTTTAAAGCAAGAATGGTGCTCCAGAGAGCAGCAGGAGATGGTCAACCTGCCAGCTCTAAGGCCAGCAGGTCCCTGCTGCATTGTGGGGATGCACAGGCTCTAAGGACCTGATAAAGGACCCCATAACCGTAGGGTTATGCTACTGTTGGGGGCTTTTGGGGTGCATGTGCCTAAGGGGGGGGGGAAGGGTGTGTGTTCTCCCAAGGCAGGATCAGTGCTATAAACCCACAGCATAGACAAGGATGGGGAACTGCCCAGGCTGGAGATGGTGTTAGGTGAAACCACAGCATAGTTTTATCAGGAAACTTGGATATAAGCACCTATTGGAACACAGGGAATGGAGCAAGGATGCATGGCAAACACACACAGTGAATATCCCACCTCCCACCATGGCAGTGGGACAGATCTCCATCACCCCCATCTGCCCAAGGAATCCCAGTGTGCCGACCCCATCCTCCTCCATAACTGCTGGGAGAAGCCATCAACTCCCTCCCAACAAGAGCAGCAATTTGTTCCTTCTCTAAGAGGATTTAATTGTGACGCAGGAGTAAAGGTGGGGACTTCAAATGAACCAATGACTCCGACTGGAAAAGATGGCACTTGGAAAGCAAACACGAGCGGCAGCAACATCGGTTTGTGTCATGCTGCACCCGGAGAGGCTTGCAATCCCGACTCCGGTCGTCGGAGCGACGGGAAACCCGCTCGCTGCATTTTGCTGCTTAGTAATTAGAGTTTTCATATTTTATTTATTTCCTCAAAAGAAACAAGTAATTATTACACAACGCTCTCCCCACACCAATTTGGAAGATTTATCAATTATAATCTAGGAGAACGGCCCCGTGTTACACTTCAAATGCGTCTCATTAAAGGCGTTTTTTAGGGAGAGCGGTGGAAAAACAAAGAACTGCTGTGCTGTTGTCTTTGCCTTCGCTTTAATGTCGGGTTCAGAAGTAATGATGTTGGGAACAATCATTCTTCAAGCCTCTGTTTCCTTGTGTTTACTCATTAAACACAAGAACCAGGTGCTCTCACGGGGAAATGCTCATTCTAACATTGGCTTTAGAAATCAAAAGTCTCTTCAGTTTCGCTAACAAGCACAGCATCGTGGGGAAGGGACCAGGGGGAAAAAGCAAGCAGGACCTGCTTTACAAATGGAATATTAGAACCCAGCCCTGCGATATTAGCTCATGGAAGCTGTCCTGATTTGAGAGAGAGGTTGGTGGGAGGCTGATGATTACAGGTTGTTGATGCTGCCTCGTGTTTGGGCTTGGTGTTCAGAGCTCCCAGTGAGAGCAGGGCTCCTTTGGGAGCAGCTCAGAACAGTGGAGGTTCATTCCTGAACTCATCCTCCTCTGGATATACCTATCTGTTGCCATTGATAAGCTGGGGTAACCAGCTCCCTTGTTCATGAGCGTGCCTGTTGTATTGAAAGGTATTTCAAGCTCCTCTGTGAGCAGTCCAGTGGCCTAAGTGTGTGGGCATCTCATGCTGCTTGGGACTCCTCAGGCCCATGTGATGGGGTTACATCAGGGCTTGAAAGATAGAAAAGCTCTTGCTTCTGAGGGAAGTTCATTTGGTTTTCCTGAAGTTCCTGTAGGCAGAAATTAGGAGCCCAAAGTACAGGTCCAAGCTCTGAAGCTGCCTTAAAACTCAGGATTAAGACCTCAAGGTGATTTTCTTTCACTAGATTTTCATATGGGGCATACCAGGTTTTGACAGCCATAGGGAAACACAGCTTATCTGTTGCATGGATGTTGTCATAAGGTGCCAAGGGAGGGAGGAAAATGCTCCCCCTTTGGGTGGATGCACAGAAGGTGGGATGAATGCAGGTGGCAGAGTTGCATGTAATGACCTTTCTGTGTAGAAATGTCCTTGAATATTTTAGTGGAATGCTGAAAACTTTTATATTCCCATAAAAAAAAGTAAATCCTTTTGTTGTGGAGTAGAAAACTTCCATTTGGGTAGGAAAGGCCCTCTGCAAGATCTTAACCAATGCTTATTTTAGCATCACTTTGGTGAAGAAGCTCTGGGCTGGAACTTTATTTGCCCTGATTTAAATCAGTGCCTCCCCCTGGATGCGAGCAACAGGAGTGGCAAAGGAAGCACGTGCTGGGGGCATCAGCCAGTCTGTTCAGGTGTTCATTGAGCCTTCGTTAATAATTATTCAGATTACAAACTGCCCTAAATGGCCTTTCCTGCAGCACCTTATTGGAGCTGCTCCAGCCCCGGCTGCTGCACAGCTCCACTCACCAGGCCCCAGCGCCTTTGAGCCATCCCATTGATGCAGGACCTGAGGCTCTGTGTTAAAAGCTGTGAATGCAGCTCTCCTGCTCCTAGCCCACCTTCCCAGAGCCACTCGCTTAAACTTTTTACTTGTCCTGCAGGAAAGCCTGTTAGTGGGAAGATATCAAGGGGAATCTGTGTAGATCTGATTGGCAAGCTGTGTTCTTAGTTCTCGGTGCTTTTTTGAGTCGCCTTCTTTTCCCCGGCAGTGCCTTTTAATTCTGGGTTTATAGCTGACCTTGTTACTGTTGTTAGTACAGTTTTTCCCTTTCCCTTTTTTTCGGCGTAGCACTTCTGTAAATGTTTTTGTTCTTTGTTCTAGTTCACTGTCCCTTTGAGGTTCTCTCTGATGTCTAGTCAGTGGCGTGTTTTTGATAAAGCCTTCCCTCGCTGGTGCATCTTCTCTCCAGGTATCAAAAATCAGGGCAATGGTTATTGAAGGGACGCTCATTAGAGTGATATATGATTTCACTGCTGCTGCTGCCATGAAGGAGTGGGTGCCTCCAAGTCAACAAATGGGCCAGCATTTAAACAAAGAAGCAGGAGACCTGCCCTTTCAGACCCACTGGGTAAAGCCTCTGCTGAGCTCTGGGCCTTTGTGTGAGGGGCTTTGATTACCACACATGTGATGGGGGAAGCAGCGTGCTTGGAAAAGTACCTGCCAGCTGCATCCCACTGGAGACTGGTCCCACACCTGCCAACAAGGGGCAAGAGTAGTCTCCTACAGCAGATCTGTGCTTGGAGGTTCAAGGTGAATAAAATGGGAGCAGGGCAAAATGAGCTCTGTTTTGTACCTCTGTGCTGCAGTGTGCATGAAAGGGGGTTGTAATATGGACACAGGGTTCCCCAATGGGGCTAGGAAGTTCCTAAAATCCTGCTGGCACAGCCACCATGGTGTTGGTACTCCATGGGGAGCTGAGCTGGATCTCAGCCCCCAGTGATGCTGAGTGAACTAAGTCTTTGCCTTCAACCTCAGCCCAGCCAAAAGAATCTGCTGAGCAGAACCCAAGTCACACACAGCCCAGTGTGGGTTCTTTGTGTTCAGTGTAAAGCTCTGCCTCCTGGAAACCTCCTTTTTTATCGACCTGTCCTCAGGCACTGAGGTCACCCAATGCACAAGGCATTTCTGAACCTGGCATGAAACTTGTTGCATCTCCTTGAAGTCCTCTATGGACAGAGAAGCAAGCAGGGAGGACCAGCAGCTCCAGGCTCTTTGTAGCACCTGAATGGAGAGCTGGGGAATCTGGGGATCCTCATGAAAGGGAAACCAGCAGTCCCACCTCTGTACTTTCCCAGCATAGGCCTTTTGTCTTGGATTATTCGGGAACCTTTCTTGTGTTATGCATGGTAAATAGGCTTTCCTTGAGTCTCTCTTATGTTGGAGGTTTAACAATGCAAAGGGCTTTGTTCTGGTTACAAGCAAAGAACATCTCTAAGGTTTGTTTACTCCAAAGGGCAATGGCATAATAATCCTCTGTGCATCATGCAAGGGCTTGCAACAGGAAAGGTAAGGTCTAATGACCTTCATTTCTTAAGTGCCTTCCAAAACTCCTCCTCAGACACTAGAGGGTGAAGCTCTGCAGCTCCACTGAAAAGTAAGTAACAGAGGGGAAAATGAGCCACTGAAAGGTCAAAGACGGTGTCTGAGCCAGGAGACTGGGCTGCTTTGATTATGTCAGCGCTGCCCTATATTCTAAGAACCTTTAGGAAATTAAAGAAACTGAGTTGGACAAAGCTGAAGTTAAAAACAAGATTGAGTGGCCTTCGGTGATGCCTTTTGTACTTCTGAAACGTTGCAGGATGCTGCTTCCTGACCAAGCAGGTCCCACTGGCAATGCCGAGGATCCAGCAGAAGCCCTGCTGGAGCGCAGTGTGGCACACATTCCCAGGACCATCCCCAAAGCAACTCAAAGCAGCCTGAAAAGAAATTCAGCCTTAAATTCTCTTCATGGTTTCACTTTAGGAATCAAAGCAGCTGCCAAGTGCAAGTACTGGAAGTAGATCCTTTAATTTAACGTTAACTTTTGCTTGTTGCAACTTGATAGACATACTCCAAATGCACCACTGCTTTGTTCTAACTAATTCACTCATCCACACCTGCCTAAACTGCTGGTGACTTTCTCAGCTGGATGCACATGTACGTGTCCTCGTGTTGAGCTGCGTCAGCAAACCCTGTGCCTTGTTGCTTTAAAAAGGTTGCCAAATGCTTGTTTGGTGCCAGTGAGCAGGCTTCACGCAGCCAAAAATGAAATGCAAATGGGAGGTTTGGCCCATTGCTGGTGAGACTCTTCAAAGCAGGACTCCCCTTCCTGTGATGTGAAGACTTTGAGATGGAATCCCCCCAAGCAAGAACAGCTCTCAGAAGGGATGCCAGCACCTGGTAAAATCAAAGCTTTGAAGATGGGCCTCCCCATTGATAGAAGTCTTTGCATAAGTATCCTCCTATCTCCTCTGATGCCTTTCCAGTGTCAGCAAACTGGAAGCTACAAAATCAGGAGAGGGGTGGGATCCCTGTGATGCTCCCTCACTGGAACAGCAGGTCTTGGGTTTGCTGGAGGCTACCCCAAACCCACAGATGGATCCGACTGACCTTTTTCTGCCTGACTAAGGGGTCTGGCAGGTGAATTCTAGCAGATCTTGCTGGGGTGGTTGGAGATGTTATCACACCTCCACTTCCTTTCTGCCTGTCCTACCCTCTGCTCACCACTCCCTTGCGGAGCTGCCAGAGCAAAGCACCACGAGCACTCAAGGGGAAACCCAGTGGCTTTGAGCTGGGTGAGGAAGGGAGGGTTTTGTACCAGACTCTGCAGGCAAAGTCTTTGATTCCCTGTGCTGTAGGAGCAGAAACCTCCTGCAGGGGCAGGGGAGGGAGATAATGGGGCAGTAACAGCACCAAAAGCTTTTGTAGGTCTTGCCTGCTGAAGCCCTAATGTGCAAAGATCTCCCCAAGGGAATGGTGGTGTGGCAAACAAGGGTAAATGCCAAGGCTTGATTTCACTGTGTCATTGTGGCATCTTCCAGTGGAAACACATTGCTTTCGACCCCCTTCTCCCCTGACTTTCTCAAGAAGAGAACCTGTCACTTCATCCTCTTCTCTTCCTCAGGCAAAGAAATGCCTTCCCCGCACCAGGCAGGGTACCAAATGCCTCACAGATTATTTGATCGGGCAGCTTTCACTTTAATGACCTGCTCAATTACAAGGAGAAGCTACTTTCTGGTCTAAATTCTCTCTTACAGAGGAGACTTAAAGCACTCATTTTAACTTATCCCCAAAAGATTTCCACTAACAGGGCTTAAGGAGCAGGAAGGAGTGAAGCTTCATCTCACTTTTCATCCTTTCCTCTAATCAAGTGGCACTCCTCAGCACCCTGCGGTACCTGTCTTGGAGCCTGTTTCGGGGTGCGGGTTGTCCTCTGGCCAGGAAGGAAAGGGTTGGAAATGAAAAGAAAACCCCTCAGGCTCTGCCAGGAAGAGGAACCGGGAGTGCAGTGGTTTGGGCACATAGGGCAGGAGAAAGGTGTTGGCTAACAAAACGTCCTTGCAAGTCATTTGGTGTATGGATAAAGGGCATGAGGAGTCCGTGCATCACTTCCTGGTTGCGTTCCTCAGGAGACCAACGTCGGCTGCATTCCTGAGAGCATAGCTGGTGAGAAATGTGTTCCTCCTCTGCTTGTCTTTCTCCAGATCCTTGAAGATCCAGTCTTCCTAGCTTTGGGGTACTGTGGGAGGGAAATGGATGCTTGCATTGAAATGGACAGGAGATGGCTGTGGTGTGAGAAGAGGGATCCCTCTCAGGGTCTCACATGGAGCATCGCTGCTCTTCCATCCTCATAAAGGGAAGCTTGGCTAATTTATTCTTGTGACTTCAATATGTTTCACTTCTGAATCAGAATTCCCACTGCTTATGTTCACCAGACCCCAAACTGGAACTCTCTGTTAAACACGAGACTGGAAGTATGTTGAAATTTCACATTATGCTCCTAATGAATTATCTGTTTTAAAAGGGGAAACAGCGAAGAATTGCTGGTGTAAGTGTGGAATAAGATTTTTCAAAGGAATTACCCCAGCCAAGGCCTAGGATAAAAGTATTTCAATAATAGCATTAGACCAAGAAGAAGCACAGCGAGAAATGCCAACTGTAGTCTCTAAATGCTTAAGCAACTTGAAATCTCAAGATGAAAAGGCACTGTACACTATTTACTCTTCTTAATGCTGAATTGTACAGAAGTACATTTATATTTTATACCTCTTTGAACTGGGAAATATGTATAATTCCCACAAGAGGATAAACTATTTTTGCACTGAAGGATTAGAGAGGTGCTGTTCAAAAGACAATTTAAGGTACAGCTCTGAAAGGGACCTTGACAGTAGGTCTGGCTTCTGCTCCTGCACTTTCATTAGTGCCCAGGATTGGTGGATCATGCCTCTGCTTTGAGAGCAAAGGCAATGGAGGTGAATGTAAGTAGTCCTGGCACACCCTAAGCAAAGAGCTGTGTTACTTGAAGATAGAGTTCTGCTCGAAAATCAAGGGGCTGATAAAAGTCTTTGCTTTCCAGCCTTTGTGATGGTCTCCACCACTGTGACCCATTGGACCTTGTCTATCTGCAGCCACAGCCTTTGTAAAGCACTTGCACCACAGCACATCTCCAAACCAAGGAGTGGAAAGTGCTTGCTCTTGCTGAACATTCCTGTTTGAGCCCAACCCATCACCTCCTCAAATGCATTTCTCTGTTGGGAGGTTATTAAGAGTGACTGACAAGCCTCTAGTAATGTAAGCTGTCATTTGAATAAAGCAACTGTGCTGTGTTCTGCAGGTGACTCCTTTGTGGTCACCCTCAGAAGAATAATGTAAGGAATGATCTCGCATGCCTTTAAACTTCATCAGGGTGCACAAAGGGTACAGGAGATAAATAAAAGCCAAACAGCATTAGCTTGCACCATCAAGTTAGCAAGCTCTATCGCATCAGCTGGAATGGCTGGAAAGGAATACTGCCCTTTCTGAAGTGAGACAGTGCCTGAGTCATTATTTGCTTGATACACCACTGGATCCAACCACTAGCCTAACGGGGCCAGAACTGTTTCATTGGGATGACACAATCCCATTTATCCCAAGGCCTCCTGTCCAGTGACTTTGCTCTCCAGCAGGCAGCTGAGGGGATGCTGGGTTGGCTATGCTCATCTCAACCTGTGTTCCTGAAGGCTTGTGTTTGGCTAATTGCAGAGAACACCCATTTGCTACTGATCCATGACTTGAAGCATGGTCTGGCTATGGGCTTGATGCTGGTGTGAGGGAGCTTGGCTTTACCCATGGGGCACTGCCACTGGTGGGAATTTCTAACCAGCAAATATGGGTTTGAAGACTCCATTGTACCAACCCACCGTGGGGAGGGGAAGAGGAGCAGATAATGAGCTGCTGCATGATCAACCACGAGAAGAAGGTATAAAAGATAGAGACCATTAGAAAAGAACAAGGCTTTAAATGCCATCTGAGATTTCAGCTGAAAAGGCCTTTATTAGGTGAAAGAAAAAAAAAATCTACATTTAACAATATAGAGTACCCAGTCCTGTAGGTTTCCAGCGCAAACTCCTCTGAAGCAAACTACAAAGGGTTGTGATGTTTCTTCTTTCAGACTTTTTTTATATGAACTTTTTTTAAGGCACCGTATCCCAGTGAACTATCCTCCATTTCTTTTTCTTGCTGAAGCTGCAGATGTACATTATGCTAGTGTGAAAAAAAGCTAATTAAACTGCATAGGCTCTGCAGGAGGCAGAGAAGGCCTGCAGTGCACGGGGGATGATTGATTTGGACTGTCACACAGCTCTGCTGGGTGTCATAACTTAGTGACAAATAAAGGATTACAGTGTCCCAGAGTAACTCTCTCCCTTTTATTGTTCACCAGACATCAAAGCACAAAAGCATATTAGCATTTTTAATAAGTAGTTAGGTCAGTCCTGGCTTACAGTTTGGAATGGCTTGATGGAAAACTGAAAAATGGAAGAAAAAGGCCAACTTAGTGGTAGATTAAAAACTATAATACCCACAGGGCAGGAGTGATTCTCCCATGGCTTTCCATCGGGAGTGTGTTATTTGTCTAAACCATGCAGGGAATGCGGGTTCCCAGCCCATTGTCTGAACGCTGAGATCTCTAGTTAAAATGTTTTCAACTTACTGTTATTTTTATATCAGAAAAGCAATTATTGAACTTCCAGCATGGTAGGCCTGTGTGCTGCGTTATTCATAGGGAGCTTATTGTTTTCTGCTTACAATTAGGAGTATAAAATGATATTTTTCTCTAAATCACCTTATCTCTAATGAACATGTATCCCTGGAAATAAAATGGTGAGGGTTTTGTATGTTTAAGAAAGTCTAATTCGAGGGTGTTTACTTAAAATCAACAGAACTTGGAGATGAAAATGCGAACCAGGGTGGAATAATGAAGCTGGTGTTCTTATCGGGATACAATTAGCTCGGCATAATTGCTAACCTTCCCCTTTGAAGTGGGCAGAGCTCTTTCTGATGACGCTGCTCTGCTCTGCAGCAGCAGGAGGAATGGCGTGACTGGGATAACGTGTGTGAGGGATGCTGGGCTGGTCCTTGGCTTGTGTCCGTGTATTCACACTGGCAGGCTGTGTGATCTCCCCCACTGCCCTCCCCCCAGCAGCTAGAAAGCATCCCCTCCTAAACGGAGCTGACCCCAGTGGTGGCAGTGCAGTGATTCCCAGCCATCAGAGGACTGTCACTGTATGCCTTGTGGAGAGCCTGCTTTCAGGACTGCATAAAGTTGTTTATGCCATATAGATACCATACAGGGTTTGAGCTAAAGCTTCATATATGAGTATCTTGGCTGGAAACACGGTGCTTTACAGAGGAGCTGATCAAAACCAGAGCTGGAGGAAGATGTGAGGTTGGATGTTCCCAAAGCTGCTCCTCCATCACCACCCAACCCCATGTGCGCAGGCACTGGTGGCTGGTGAGCTCTGGTGCCGGCCATGGCCGGACCTGAGACCCCCTGTCCTCCCTGAGAAAAGGCTTCAATAAGGATGCAAACTCCACTTTCCTCAGCTCCAAATTTGATGACATGAAAGTCACTGAAACAGTATCAACATGTGCCATGCGAGCACTAAAATCAGTTTATTCACCCCAAAGCACTGGCATGTTTTTTGATCACTGGTTTCAGTGTTATCAGTTGCTATTGTAGCACTGACATTAACACTGAGCTATTATCTTTTATGCTGGTGTTCGGGAAATTAACCCTTTACTAACTGCCCTCTTTTATCTTGATACTTTCATCTGTTGCTCCTACTGCATATGCAAGTGTGATCCAGCACTAAGAGCATCCGGGATGTTTTGGGTGGTTGGAGGCATGTTTTCTGACTCTACTCTGCAAAACAGGCAAGGAGCCCAAAAGTTTCTTCTGCAGCTTGTGTGACAATGCCACATTTCAATGGGACAGTCCACTGAGCTCATCTCAGATGTGCCTGTTGTGTTCCCTTCATCAGGCTGGCACAGGCACTTGCAAGAGCTGATGGTACCAGGCTCCAACATGATAACAGCATCCGTCTGTGTGGTCAGCAGCCTGTCCAGGGAGGGGAGGGATCTTCCATTACTCCCAGTTACCTCCTTAGATTTAAAGGCCTAGTTTTCTTGCTGCCTTCCTGCTCCACTTCCTTCTATCTTCCCTCTGTCTGAAGGACTTCCCTCTGTCAAGGGCAGCACCTGCCAGAGTGGGAAAGCTGCATTAGGAAAGAATAACGTGTAGTTTTAAGCTGTCTCTTTATAGAGTTTAGGAGCTGAAAACAAAGAAGAAAGCCAAGGTCTCTGTGGAGCTCCAGCAAATATGCTATGGACCATCAACGGTGCAAGATGACATATAAGGGACTGCTGAAATGGGCCATAAGAGCTGTAAAGGAGATACAGTTTTTGTGTTATCCCCAGAGAGATGTTTCCTCTTGTTTTATAACAATTCTTTTGATACCTTTTAGAATGAAAACTTCATTTTCTTGGTATGAAATTTGCTTTTGGTGAAGAAAGAAATAAAAAGAACTTACCATGAGAAAAAACTTGGCACTTGGATGCCCATGTGAAAGGCACCTTGTAAATACCTGTGATAAATAAGGAAAATAGACATGGAAGTGATCTCAAGGGCCTGCCTTTCATTTTCAAAGACAAGAAAACGTTTCTCAGTTAAAGAAGAAACAACACTATTAACCCATCACCTTGTGCCTACACAAAGGGTACTTTAGATGCAGTGGAAGCGTCCAAAGAACACAGATCTGTATTTGCCATTCTGGAAGTGCCAAACCCTGAGACACAGTGCAGGAATTTTTGATGATGGAATTTCCACCTAAATTTCATTTCCTTCCTTCGGGTCAAATCAAACCTTTCATTTAATTTTAATGCTTTTCAGCAAATCCAAACTCACCAGACTTTGGGGCATTTAAAGCTACACCCAGGACTGAGTTTTGCAGCTAGGATTTGTGTTTGTCATGATGAATTTTAATGATTGTTTGCTCTTGAGGCTACAAGGACATGATGGAAGCGTCCGTCTTCACATAACAGAGGGGCTGGAAATCTCAACAGGACACTGGATCTGAACGCAGGACACTCTCAATCTTGGCAGGAGTCAGCAAGTCCTTTCTCTACTCACACTACAAAAGACAATTTGCATGAAGATTGCTGCAAACTCCAATCGTCAGGCTTTTACTTGTTGCAGTGACTTCCTCCTTCCGCCCCTGAACCAGACAACACTGTTGAGCTGATTTTGTGTCAGACCCATTGGCATAATTCGTGCATACCTGCCCTGTGCTTTCCACTTATTTCTTTAGACCCCAGTGGGATGTGGGAGTCTCCACTTGCGAATCCTGTGTGCTCACTCCCTTTTGTAATTTGGGAGGCTCCTGCATCTTTGAAAATGATGGCTTCATTTGTTTTTCCAAGTTCTTACTGAATCACTTGTTGGTGCACAAGTGACATTCCAAGCACCGGATTACTGAAAGCGCCTTTCTTCTTTGTACAAGTTGTATTACGTCAGAAATCTCTCCACACGCACACCAGTTCCAGTTATCTGATTGATGTACTTAGACATCACGCATGAAATATGCCTTTATTCATGTATTTGTGTCTCTGAGCTGAAAAGGACCCTTTATTCTGGAGGAAGAGCCCTGCAGCTTGGAGCTGAACTGTACAGCTCCGTCAACAGTTGAGCTGGCTGCTCGCCAAGCCCAGCCTTATCTCTTCAAGCAAAAGCAGTGGAAGGAACCACAAGAGTGAACTGGGAAAGATCCATTTGGAAGAAACCCCACAGTAACTCCTGATGTCACTTCATAGCCATGGCTGGCACATGCTGGCTGGTGCTTGGTGCGCATCGGTCCCGCTATCGGCAGTGGGGCTCCTCTTGATGTCCGCTGGGGAAGCAAAGGGCAGCATTTATCTGACCCTAAAAATCATTACCTGAGGACTTGGCTCTTAGAGCTACATGCTCCATGTGCTGCACAGCGTGGAGTGGAGAGGCTGGGGGGGAGCTGGGAAAGCCTGGAGATGAGTGTCTGCAGTGGGTATTTATGGCACAGAAACCTCAGCCAGATGAGGGCACCATTGGGCTTGGGCGCTTGCTCTCCCACAAGGGAAGACCTAACAGGTAGAGGAGAAACTGGTGGGGAACAAGTAGAGTGCAGAGAACAGTGCTCTGGTTACATATATAAATATATATATATATACATATACACATAGAGGATATACGTAGGAAAATTATGGCCATCACCTGCAGTTCTGCTGTATGAGGTTGTTTAACTGGACTGTGGGATGAGCTGACAGACCATTAACATCTCAGGCTGCCTGCAAATGAGTCTTATAAAGGCAGCCTGGGAGAGGCTTGAAGGTTACCATTGCTGAGACAGGAGGAGAGGACAGCACAAGGCTTAGGATGCTGTTCTGTGGTCAAGTTTCTGGCCTGATATCCTCAAGCTGCACGTATATTCCTGCTGAGGCCTGCTGGGATCAGGAGCACTGAGCCTTCATCCTGGATGGTGCTGGTCTGAGGGCAAAATGTGATCTCTGGGAACTGTTTCCTTCACTCTTTCTGTCCCAAGCATGGACATCTGGGGAAGTCTGGGTAAGGAGCTGAGATGGGCTTTCTTTCCATGCACTGGGAGGCAGGTGGAAGTGGCTATAGTTTTGCCCAGGTAAAACACTGATTAGCTCTCATTCTATAAGAGCCAGTGATATTCAAACCATGATCTGTCCCACCAAAGACTGGAGGAGTTTGTGTTTGACTGGCCCTGGCATCCATCATTTCAAACCCCATCCTAGAACTTCGACTTCCTCTTTGAATGATGCCAGAGACATGGGGCTGCTCAGAGAGCCCGTTTCCTAAAGGATTTCCATAATCCATGAACCATCAACAACCCCACACAGTGGCACCTTAGCAAGCAAACCTAGCTGAGAAGCCAGAGCCCATAGGGGCTTAATTTCTCTCCTGTCTCTCCCCAAAGCAGGCCATGGCTAATGCCAAAAGGGGTTTACGTTATTACTGCAAGAGCTGTTGGATAGAGTATTTCAGTCACAAGCCTCCTATTTACTTTATTGCTTTTAACACTCGGCTGATTTAAGCACATGCTGCTCTGGAAAGAAGCAGCAGCATTTGTATAAAAGCTTTTTGAGACCTATTTGTGCATCCCATGCAAAAGCCAAGTCTCTCAATGGCCAAGAGGAGAAGCAAAGCCCAAAGGAATTTTTCACTAGACACTCCAAAATATGAGGGGAGTAAAGCAAAGTGATATCAGGTCTGTGCAAATACCTAAGTATGGCCATGTAATATATATTACAGGGTGTGCAGAGGATACACAGATTTATGGGGAGCACAGAATGGGTTTTGTGCAACAGCAGAGTGCTTTTTCTTCTTTTTTTTCAGCTGAGAGACAAATGAGCTCAAATGGCAGAGACAGAATGGAAAAACTCAGCAGACTTGGATCTGGACTAAATGTACTAGCGGGATAGAACGTTAATTTTACCCAGATTTGGTTTCACTTGGGAAAAAACCATCACTTTGTCTCTCAGAGCTGTCTGCGTAATGTATAAATGTGGCACTTCCCCATGTCACTGCAGTACTGACAGATGTGGCCAGGTCAGCTTTGCTCTAATTCCACCGCCACTGGAGATGTATCAGCACGTGGCTCTCTAAACACACATAGAGTCACAGAATGGGTTGGGTTGGAAAGGACCTTAAGATCATTCAGTTCCAACCGCCCTGCCATGGGCAGGGACACCTCACCCTAGACCATGTCACCCAAGGCCCAGCCTGGTTTTGAACACTGCCAAGGATAGGGCATTTCCTACTTCTCTGGGCACCCTGTGCCAGCACCTCAGCACCCTCACAGTAGAGAGCTTCTTCCTTATATCCAACCTGAACTTCTGCTGCTTCAGTCTGAACCCATCACCCCTTGTCCTGTTGCTATACAAGTTAGGGATGAAGCTGAGAGCCTTAACTCCAACTTCTCTCTGGTTGGCTTGCTGCAGACCTTAATTAAAATAGGGATCTTAAAATTAAGATTTAATTAAGAACACTGACTCAATTAATAAGACACTTAAATGATTACACAGAGTTTGCTGTGAACAGTTTGATATTCGACCCCTGCTTTAGCTTATTCCTGATTTGATGAATATTTCCAGCCATCAAAAAGACTCAGGTAATTAATGTTTGCATAAGCTACTTTTAACCACTCACCCCTTACCAAGTGCACTCCCTCCTCCTTTAGAAATACAACATTTCAGACATACTTTAGAGAAAAACAAGGAAATTCCCCCTCCTGCCCCCTGAAACCCAAGGAAAAGTTATGATAGCAATATAAATGGCAGCATGATGGCTTTGTTGTGATTGCTTTCATTTCATACAAAGAAGAGCATGCGTGTGTTGGTGCAGCAGTGAGACCAGGATCTCTGGTGTAGGTTGCGGGAGTGTGGTGGACAGGGTCGAGCACATGAGGAGGTGGAAAAAGCAACTGTCTACATTGCTGGTGATGGTGTGCTTGTGTCTGAGTCCTGCCCGGTGATGCTTACCTGAGGGTAAGGACTAGGGACTGAAATCAAAGGACTCCAGGGCTATGTGGGAGTCTGCCAGGGAAGAATATATCTTACGCTGTAGAACATCTCTGGTTCACAGCAGCGAGGGGATAGGGAGGAGAAAAATAACCCTGTTTGTAAGATCCTGCTGTCCTTTCCCTCTGTGTCATCCTCTGGTCTGGCTTTTGCAGGGAAGGGTGATTCCTGCTCTGCATTGCGCACCAAAAGGCTTCCTCATGTGTGCTGCAAAGGGGACGTCCAGAGGGGGCCTGATCTCCCCTAATAGCAGTAGCATAAAAATACCCTGCTGCAGGATCACAGCAGCATCTGAAACTTCCCTTCAGTCATTTTCTTTCCCTTCCTTTTTTCTCATCTCTTCAGGTCCCTTGGTCCATATGTTGTTAATTTCTGTCTTTTCAAAGCACTCTGTTTCATTTAAAGTCAGAATACATTCTATTCATCAGCATGAATGCTAGGGAAAAAAAGAGATCTTGAAGGTCAGCGTTCCCCTTAATACATAAAATAAATGAGCCAAAGCACTGTGTTTTTAAACTTTAGCTTATTACTTTTTCTTAATCTACTTTATAGGTCTACTGTGTAAGATTACAGGCGTGAAGTGATGGCTCCTAGAAAGGCTTCTTGTATATTCTCACAAGAAAGAAGCCCCTCAAAAACACAGCCCTTTGTAGTTTGATCTGCTGAGCCAGACTTTGGCCAAGCTGGTGGGCCAGTATAGTGACCTGCACAGTACCCAAAGGACTTCCCTTGCCAGGAGTTCTCTTTTACTTGCTGTCCGTCATGTTTATCTAGGAAGAGAATCCCTTTCCTTTGCTAAGATATTGCACCTACACCCTGAAATCTGTGCAGGGGAGAACAGTGAGAGAGAAGGGTGGTGTTTAGATTTTGAAGTAATAATTGAATAGAACGTAGTGGTACTAAGATGCGAGTTAGACTGTTAAAATCATTTAGAACCAAGAAACTGATCTGCTTGTTGAAATCCTGTTGTTACAGAGATGTGGTTTGTTTGTAGAAGGCCATCACAGGATTATATTTCTGGCAGGATTGCAGCAGATTGCCATGCAAAGCGTTAACTGTATCAGTAGCCCACTATTTTCTTGCTTCTACACTTTGCAATGACAAAAGCTGGTCTCTCCCCAGCTGTGACAATGACAACTCAGCCCACATCAGCCTTCGCAGGCTGGAGTGACCCAGGAGGCACAGCCAAACCCAACGTCAGCTCAAGAGCCAGATGAACTTTTCTGTACAAAACCTCAGGCCACATGAAAGTGTCTGGATCTGTGTTCTCTTATGAACCTGCAGTTTGGGCCAAGTTAGTTAAAACGTTCACCAAGGCTTATCAAGACTCAGATCTTTGCAGTGAATCTCAGCCTGAGAATTGAACTAACTCGAGTTTGGACTTCAAACCAGCCAGGAGGCAAGTGTCTCGAGCAGGATGAAATACTGAGTAGATGGTGGTTGGATTTTCCCCCATCCCCAGGCTGCGTTGCTACTTTGCATGGTGGACAGACTTGCTTGAGGACCCAAATTACCCCAAATGTAACCCATGAACAGGATGCTCTAAAGATCCTTTCCAACCCTAACTATTCTATGATTCCATGAAGGAGTTGGGTTCCCCTGAAGTTTTGCTGCTGCTCCTTCACTCATTCACTTGGCCAGGTCCAGCTGAGGCTGCAGCCTCCTGCCTGGGTTCTGATGGGTGCCACATATCAGCCCTTCCATGCACCTTCCCACTGTAAGCTCACTTAGGCAGAGACCTGCTGTTAGTTCAGAACACTCCCACGGGGTCTCGACTCATAAGTAATGTCAGGAAAGTTCCCTTCAGTGCTTTAAGATGCCAACATGCATCTGGCAGTCCTTCGGAGCTGGCACTTCATCAGTAGATGAACAAAGCCAAGGCATTCAGTACAAGTAAAACTATTACAATTTGGGGTATTTCCAAAACAAGATCCTGACCAGAAACAGGAAAAAACCCCAAAAGAAAAGAGATGGAAGGAGCAGGCAGGGAGGGGCTTTAACAGCTGTCAGCTTTTAATTTGGTATAAATAACATTTCTGGCTGTTTGGAACAAGTTTAGGGGTTGCATATCTGTAAGTGAAAGTTTCTTGCTTTGCAGAGTGGTTCCATCAATCTAAATTAAGGGTGTTCAGTGGGAACCACTGCTACTGAAGAAATCACAGCCTAAAAACCAGTTAGCAGGCAGGCAGCTGCTCTTGGATGCCTTTTCACCACGGGGCTATTTGATCTCTCTTGAGGTTGATACAAGCCCTGCAGATGGTAATGGGTTCTTTTTGAACAACAGGCCTGCAATGTTTCTGCATCTGCAATTGAAAACGCTGCGGCAATGAAAGGAAGCGGGGTCTTTCAGGTCTTGTTTCTGGCTCTGCCTCTAATTCATGCATGACCTTGGGCAAGTCAAAAAACATCTCTGACCTCAGTTTACCTAGTGAGAAAATGGGAGTGGTAACACTTACCCAGCCTCTGCGGCATCCAAGACTTCACTCATGTGTCTGCTGAGACAAGTGAATCATTGCTCTGCCCATCCTCAGGCTCACCCTCCCCACTCCCAACATCGACCTCTCCTTACGCACCGACGGTAACACACGCTCATAGCTCAGTGTTGGAGAGAGTTATAACCTGCTCCTGACCTCTGAGCAGGCAAGTATGTGCTGGGCTAATCCATCATGATATCATCCTGCTGATCACCTGATGCTTTCCCTGAGATACGCTCCTTGCTTTCAACCAAGAAATAGAATTGCTCTTAGAAGAGCACACGCACTTTAAAGCCCGACTTTTCCATCTCGTGCCACGTTCAGCTTGCACACAATTAATTTAACACCCAGCTGGTAGTAAAATTAGGTGCTTCCTGAGCATTATGGTTTTTAAATTGCTTTCTTAATGCTCTCTGCTCTATCAGGGCTGTCCTGCTGAGGAAAGGGCTAACGTCTGCTCCCACATTCCACTTTTCTCTCAGTATTGCAGTACAACCGAGAGCAGTACCCCTGTTGTAAATGTGACTTTTTATCAAACAGGCTTTCCAGAATTCCTGCAAAAATTCCATGTCTGGAGGTGGTTTCAGATCCATAGCTTCTGGGTTCATCAGAATCATAGAATATAATAGTTAGGATTGGAAAGGACCTTAAGATCATCTTGCTTAGTGGGGACACTATCCATGGAGCATCCCAGGGCAGGGAGGGGGACCCCCTGCCAGGGAGGATTTTGATGTCCAGCTTAGCTCTCTGAAATGGAGATTGGATTGTGGCTCTGGGAGCCATGAAACCAAACTGAATGGCAGGCAGCAAAAGCTATAGCAAGTCACAATAGTTTTCTTAACCTGCAAGGGAGGGGAGGGATGGAAGGAAGGACCTTACACAAGACATCCCATGTCTGATTATACTCCATACATCCACGGCTATTGAAACTCTCTGATTCCCCTTGTTGAGGTTTAGCTTCAACATCCCATTTGTTACAAGCAGATATGTAAAGTCTCCTTGGTATTCAGGTTCATTTAAAGATTTACATTTTGTATTTCCTTGCTGTTTTTCTGACGATGTACATAAAACAGAATTGTAAATGTTTAGGAAAATCAAAGCTATTCTTAGATGCTTGCAATTCCACTAAGTTTGTATTCTCTAATTTGCGCCATGAAAGGAAAAGGAAATCTGGGAGAGGAGCTTGTAGTTTGCTTTTTGAGGTTTTCTTTGCTGCTTTTCCATTGAAACTTGGGGCTCCGAGTTATGTTTCCCAAGGCAGTTTGAAAGTCTCCTCAGTAACAGTTCCGCACCAAAGGCCATGTCTGCAGCTCCTCTCCTACCTTTCCAGGGAGCTGTTTGAGGGGGTTCTAAAGTTAACTGCAACAGAACCAGCTCCAGCGGATGTCCAGAACCTGCACTCCTCTATCCTGGCAAAACTGGTGATTGATGAGTAAATTCTGCCTAACTGGTGTCTTATATGGATGCTGGGATTGTCAGGGCAGAGTGCAGTGCCCAGCACAGCACTGAGGCATGGCCAATGCTGTAATGAACTTACTATCATGAGCCAAAATGCCAGTCTTGTCCTTTCCCTGAGTATTTGGCCAGTCCCATCGGTGCTAACAGATTCCCAGTCCATCCCTGCCTACGTCAGAGCTGTGAACTACAACGGGGAAGAAGAGGTTTCAGATTAGGATCTCTGGAAGACAATCGCTGCCTGGGTAAATCCAAGCGAGATGCAATCTGCCCTCCTTTATTCTTCTTTCCGCACAGTCAACACCTTGAGAAAGTTCAGCCCCACAATTCCAGCTGGGAAGGGAAATGCTGAACACAGCTCCCAACTGGCAGAACGAGACTATTCAAAGGAATGGGAATTGCATTCCCTGAAGCCAGCCCTGACACCACTCTTGGGTCTCTGCTTCTGAAGCCTAAATGAAAACGAAAAGGATAAAACAAGTAGGGCTGCTACTTCCCCCTTCACCCAGGTTTGCAGCTCTGTGGGAAAGGTAGGGTTTATCCAAACAAAAGGCCTGCAGTGGCTCTCTGGCTCCATGAACAGAGCTCTGGGGTGGAATTCAGGAAAATCAAGCCCTTTTTCCTGCCCTGCCACCGGTCTACTGGAAAAACTGAACACTTTCCTCTCGGCATGTGTGGTAACGGGAATTTCCAGTCCAGGGAAAAGTTCTCATATCTAAAATATTCCTCCGGATTGGGAAAAATAAAATCCAATCAGAGACATGGAATTTTGTACAAATGGAAAATTTCATTTTTTGGAGAACACAGGGAACATTCCTCCTCACCCAAGTTCAGCCGCCAGCACAGCATCCCTGTGTCCTGCCCTGTATCTTGCTCAGCTCCAAGGACCAGCGAGGGACCAGCGGAGGAACGTGCTCTGAAGCTGCTGGTGAAACATTAGATAAGAATTTGATGTAATAGATTGTTTCTGGTAAAGGCTTTTCTGATTCTCTTTTTAAACCACAAACATGCAACAGACTGGCATTGAGAGCACTTGTGCTAAAGGCTGACACATGCCTGCGTTAGGGGACCTACCAGCTGTGTTCAGTGAAGGATATGCCGAGCTTGTGACTACCTCTTAGACAATGTGCTGCATGTCCCCTCCAGCCGGGCTGCCTAAGCCTGGCCAAAGGGTTCAGCTCATCTTGGTGAGGTTAGAAGCACTTGGCATGGTGTTTTACCTCTGCAAGCAGTGCTGGAGGAATGCTTTGCACATATGAACTATCTCATGCTCACCAAACTGCTTATTAGTTTCAGGCACTGGCCCCTGTGTTATTATGGCCTTGATAACTTTATTAAATTCAGCCCCAGCTTATTCATCTCACAGAATGGCCCTAACTATTTGTAGATATTTTAAAGTAGCCATCCTTGCATCGTGATCGCTTCCAGACCTCGCTGAGAGACACGCATGTGTTTGAAATGCCTGCTTTCCTTCTCCATTTCACCATAAAGTAGCCAATTTAATTTTGCACAATACCATTTGATAACAACCATGTGTGTGTGTCTTCAACGTTTATATACTTCAGAGAAGGCACTGCTTGGTCAGTGTGAGATAATTTCACAAAGAAAAACAGAACCAGATGTTACTGCTTTCTACTTGGCTTCTCCGTCTGCCTATCTTGTTTGTAATGTCAATCTCCTCTCAAGTTTTCCATTACCTTGGGAAAGGGATACCTTTACACTCTATGTTTTCATTACCGACATGCCTGACAAAGTGTGTGGAGTAGCTGAGGTAGATGATTATCAGCTTAGCACCTCTGAGATCATTATCAAACCATAACGATGCTCAGGAGACAAGTAAAGGGAGAGGGTGGATGCTGGATGTGTTTTCAGGGTTGCTCCAAAGGGAAAGGTCACCTTTTGGACTGAACCTCATGGGTAGTATTCAGATGCCTGGGATGCAGCCTTGAGGATGCTGAGGGAGAGTGAGGGGCATCCTCAGGTGCAGCAAAGGGGCAGGAAAACCTGCAAGTGAGCAGATATCCTCCCCCAGGCACTTCAAGGGGCAGGTTTAGAGATTATGGTGTTGTTTGGTGGGGTCTTGTTGCTGTTTATGGACCTCCTGTCTGGCTAACAGGGTTGGGGTAAAAGTGGCATCTCTCAGAGGAGTTACTTTGTGTGTCAGGAAAGAGAAGGGGGATTTCCCTGAAGTTTAAGGCAGTCGGATGGGGAGGACAGAGGGATGTGCTGATGGAGGGAAGGAGGAGTTATGCTGTGTAGAAGTGCAGCTGCTTGGGGGACACCCTGCATGGGGTCTGGAGTGAAAGCAACAGCCTGGGAGTGTAACTGGAGGAGTGCTGGAGGCCTGGGAGAGTGGGATGTGACGTTTTGGAGTCACCACTCAGCATAACGGCTGGCACGCCAAGAGGGGACCAACAGTGACTGCAGCGCAAGCTGCTTCCTCTTCCTCACCCCACCAAGCACAGCATGTCAGGGTGCATGGGGGTGTCCTCCCGTTCAGAGCTGCCATGAATTCCAGACCCTGTGGACCCGTCATTGCTCTGCTGATGGTCTGGGCAGAAAAGCTGTGTATCCTCATGGGCAACATTTGCTGTCACACTCTGCTTGCCCCTAAAAGGGGAACAGGGAGCACGTTATCTGCCTGGATCTCAGAGCCCAGGCAGCAGTGTGCTCCGGATGACCACTGTGGCAATGACACAGCCCTGAAGCAGCTGGAGGGAGCAAGACCGAGCACAGGTGAAGCAGCGCAGCCGCTGTGAGCTGGAGCTGCCCAGCAGTGTTATTGCGAGGCTGTAAAGCCATGCACCATCCCGTTTACAGACGCTTTCCCCTCGACACTGGCTGTTATTAAGCTCCATTATGAGAACACTTTGTGATCCTCCCGTGACTCACCGCTCTTGTGACATCCTGGCAGCAGAAGGCACTTGGCCGCTTCTTGCGTGCTGGCGGGGCTGGAGGCTCTTGGAAGGAGCCGTTATTGCAGGGAGTGTCCGGCCTCAATCACAGCTGCCTTTGGGGCTGGCTGAGCAGGGCAGGGGTGGATTCCAGAGCAGCGCCTAGTGCCTCTGGCTTGGCCACATGGAGACCTGTGGATGGATCAGAGGACAACAGCAGGACGCTGCCAAGGACCTCCAAGACAATCCTTTGGCTTTGGGGACATTGGATGCTTTCTCACAGTTGCCCTTCTCCACCCCTTTGTATTCTAGTTAGAATATGAGCTCAGCATCATAATGCATGTGTTACTTGTAGTTAAATCACCCCAAATTTGTAGACAACCTTATACAAAGCTGATCTTGTGAGTCATGCTCGTTGCCCTCAGTTCTGTATGGCATAGGGTTCAGCACTAGAATGACACATATTCTCCAAGCATCTGGCTGGAGTCATGCAAATCCTGTTACCAAGTGGCACATAGGCCAGTGAGCAAGGATCCTGCAGAAAGGAGACTTGGTAATCACTATTTCTTAGGGACTAATCCTAAATGCCTTTGCTCCCTGTCACAGCTTGCAGTAAGAACAGCAGGTGCCCATGCAGAAATCTTTTTCCCAGCACCTTCTTCATGTCTTTGCTTTCCAAGAGGGGAGTTGAAAGGCTTTCTGACAAGGATACAGAAAAAACACTATCAATTTTTTACAAGCCTTTTTCTCTTGAATTGTCAACTGGTTGTGATTTTGGGGTTTTTTTTCAGCCATTAAAAAAGGTAATTTTGTCACTCCATGCACTTTCAATCCAGTAAATTGTAGGAGAAGGCAATCCCACTGGAGGCCTAGCTGGAAGGAAGGGGAGATATTTGCTTAATGCATGCTTAACTGGCAATCATCTTGGCAATGTCTTAGCCTCGCTGCAGTCAAGGTGGCTTTCATCACTGGAGGTATAATTTGTCTCTGCCTTTCCAATTGCTCCTTCCTCCCTTCCTCTCATCTCCCGCTGCAGTCTACCTGAACTAATAAAACTCCAGCTCCTGCCCCAAGCTAGAGAGATGAAGCTGCCCTGTGCTGATCAGTATGATTGCCACTCTCAATGGTCCATGCTGGAAAGGGACTGGTGACAGCAGAGCTGAACCTCCCCATTGCAAGGCTGGCTGTGACCTTTATTCCCTCCAGGGCTCCTTGGAGCAGCCACCCACAGTCAATTGTTCTATTGATTTCAGTAGATATCAGATGAGATCTCTGTCTCCTGAGGGCAGGATTATCAACCTGGCATATCTGAGGTGAGGGCTCAGCTCCACACAGAGGCACAGAGATAAGGGACTGGATTTTCAGAAGGGTGAGTTCAGGTATTCAGATTCTGTTGACTAATTTAGGTACCAGAATCCTCATCCTCAGGTGTGTTCCACAGAGCCTCGGGTGTAACCCAGGTCACCCAGCGTGAAAAATACCGAGTCCAGCTCCCTGTATCCATCTACAGAAAGCACCTCATGTAAAGCAAAGTGTAAATCTTTACCACACTCCACCAAAGTGCCATCGTGCCTGACCCACATCACCTCTGTCAGAGCCCAGACCTTCTTGTGCTATCACCGTCCAACTAAAGAGAGTGATGGAAGAGTGTGCAAACAAAACTCAGCAGATACGGTGATTTTCATGCAGTTACAGGAATTTTATAGTCCGTATGTCATCCAACGCACCTTGAAAAGTCCTGGAAAAGCGCCTTTGAAAAGAGACTGGTTAAGATTTCCAGCCCTTTTCTCTCATCCTCATCCCACTCTCATCCCAGCACCCTGGTCCTGGTTTTCTGGGTCATCCAGGCCTGTCTTTCTCTTCTGTGAAAACGCTCAGGTCATTTGTTAGTGACAACAGGAGACAGATCTTTTGGTGATGTAAATCGATGTCACTTCAAAGCTTCAATGGAGCAATACTTATTTACACCTTCAGATATCAGATCCTCAGGTCTCGCTTTTATGTGTGTCAAACTTCTGGTTTTTTCCCCTGAAAGGTAACATTTTGTTGCAAATGTCTCTAATGAAGCCCCCTTCGTTTCTATGGCAATAGACACTACAGGAATTAAGGAAATAAACAGTCCAGCACAGTTTAATTCTGCCAAAGCCCTGTTAAAAACCTTTCCATCATCCCTCATGACAAAGGCAGCAAAACGTGCTTAACAGACCCAAATTAGTGAGAACACGAAACTTCCCCCAAACCTCTTCTTTTGAAAAGTTGTTCCGAGCAAGTTTCTAAAATCTCAGAAGTATTAAATCCTTATTAATAGAAGCTCAATGTATTTATGGTGTCAAAAATGTGTTTTATAAAAGCCAAAAGCAGAGTTGCACAAGTTGCCTCATTATCAATAATCTAGCATCGTCCCTTTTATGTGTCATTTCTTTACACAATATACTATCATTTATGACTTTTAGCAAATACATCATGGCAAAGGATTACTCTCATCAGAGGCAGGCTTTGAAAAGGATATGCTAATTTCTAGAGAGCAAGAAAACATCAAAACAGTGCCAGCAAATAGCCAAGGGACTTTCATGTCTTAATATCCTTCAGAAGTGCTTTATCTCCTAGTGCAACGTGTATCATAGTATAAACAGGAAATGAAACAGCCAAGGCATCAAAGAACCACCAGTGCATGGCTGTAATTTTAGATCAGGTTTAATAAAGGTTATCTGCAGCAGGCTAATCAAACAAAAGGGTGTATGTTTTAAAGCTCCATTTGATAATTTTCATTTAAAGCCTCCGATCAAAGAGATCCTAACAATGTCTTACTGACTCCAGATAGATCCCTTTGCCTCCCTTTTCAAAGTAGCTTCGTTTATTGCTGGTAAAACTGGTTTTGATGTTCTAATTTTTTAGGTGGAGGAGAGATCAGAAACTGCTCTGGTTTCCTGTGCACCTTAATTTGAAAAGCAATAGAAAGGGAGCCGAGGAGGAAATGAGCAAATGCAGCAAGGGTCAGGAAGATCTCAGGGTCACTTCTGCAGGCTCTCAGTGGACCATGGTGTCTAGGCAGGGGCGCCCATCCCAGGCAGGATGCGAGGAGGGGAGACAAACCTGGCCAAGATCGGGCAGGCCACTGACTAGTTAATGTGAAGGCAAAATGCCCTGGAAGTGAGAGGCAGAGGGAAATAAATAGTAGCTTGAGCTTGGCTTCTTGCCGAGGCAAGGCAGGAGAAGCCAGACCGGCTCTTTTCGTGACACTTCTCATCCTTGGCCACCAGGAGTAGCTCCGTGCCCCATGCTACACGGATTAGAAAGAGGGAAAACTGGACTCTGACTGTCCTACCCTAGGACAAACCCCTCCTTGTTTTGTGACTGAGCCCTTGATTGTGCTTTTAGGCCAGATCTGATGCAAAGTCCTGAAAAAATGACCTTTGGATGATTCCTGGAAGTGGAATAATCCATGGCAAGGGCTTAGAACTAGATGATCCTTGAGGTCCCTTCCAACCCAAACAGTTCTATGATGTTGTGACTGTACCAGGAGTGACTGAGAGAAGCAAGGGATCGTGCTTGGTTGGGATGCTGGTGTAGTCTTCTGTGTTCCTGGTTTATTAATTATTCTGTTCGGGAAGCAAAGAGGGAGCTGAGAAACATCTCCAAAGAAGAGCTTATAAAAATCATTACATTTCTGGCAAGACTGAGGTATCCAAGGAACTAAACACAGTCCAAATATTTTGTCAAAGCTTTCTGCAGCACTAAGTCCAAGGGTGTTTCAGAATCATTTTCACACAAAGATGCTGCTTCCCATTAAATAGGAACTTGAAAATTCAGGTATAAATATCACTTGCTGGAGGTGGATAATGGGGGAGATGTGATGGGACAGCTCATGGAGGCAGCAGAAAAAGCCTCCAACCACCCCAGCCATCAGGTCCAGGCAGGTCTGACAGTTTTGAGGAGAGATCTCAGGTCTTTGGGACCAGCTTCCCACAGTGTGGGCAGAGGAAAGGCAACGACTCGAGCAGGAGCTGGGCAGGCTCAGCACCTTCTTCATGTCAAGGGTGGGTTTGCGACTTCATGTTTGTAAAGCTTGTTGTTATTTTCCATGTCCAGAAATTCACAGGGGGTATCTCTAAAGAAAAATCCAACTAAACAAGGAATTCACCCTTGGGTGCACTTAATGGAATTGGTGAGAAATGTGCTGACTCCCAAATGTGCTCCTTCCCACACGCTCCACAAAATGCTAGTTTTATACATATACATGTGGATATATTTCCTGCTGATGCTCTCTTAAATATTTCAAAGTATTCTTATGAACCAATCTACTTTTATCGTGGTATTTGTCAGACCTTGGTTGTACCCGTGCAGCCTTGGTTTGCTTCTGTTTCTTTTCAAGTTATTTTTGAATTAACAAAGAAGTGCTGAGAGGCACAAAAATCGAGTTCTTGGCCATGAAAACTCAACCAGAAGTAAAGTCCCCGGAACCGGTCCCATGAAATATTCATGCTTCAGGAGCACTGTTCCATGCAGGGCGGCCGCTGCCGACAGTAAATGCTTTGGGAGAAGTGAAATGGTGATTCCTCTGTTCTGAGAAGTGAGGATGCTGCCAGACTGCTTGGCAGAATAATCTGCTACAGCACAAAACCCAAGAGTAGCTTATTTGAACACCCACAGCAAGCTTCAGGCTCCCATCAAGAGCGCTGGAGAGAGTAGTGCCAAGCAGCATCCCTTTGGCCAGGCTCCGTATCGATCTCCAACGTGTCTGCAGCTGCTATGGATCCCTCCCCGTGCTGGATTACCTGCTCCGGTGCAGACACCGATCAATAGTGACTGAAGGCTGGTAATGACCAAATGTCAGTGATGTTTCAGCAGCTTTTTTGAACTAATATTGCTACTTCCTAATCCCGTTATCAAAGGGTACCATGAAAAGCACCATGACGGTGGGTACGAGTTACCAACCTTTTGCAGTTTCGTGCACTTGAAGCCAGAAGAAACCATTCAATAATCTTTCTCCTTTCTGCTGACCTTTATTTCATGGGCCATTAGATTTCAGCCGTATCAAGTCCAGCAACTGGGGCCTGAGTGAGGTACAACTTGTGCTTGGCAAAAGCATATCTTCAGAGAAGGAAACTGGTCTCGATTGAAGGCATTGGAGCTGGACACTTCACCACCACTTGGCAGTTTAACTTGGTGGCTATGACAGTTTATTTCTGGGCACTCTCCTACCCAAGGAAGTTAACTCAGGGCAAGGGAACGTGTGTGAGTAAAGACAACAATCTCTTTCTACTTTACTGTCTGCAGACACAAACACGGGCACAAGAGTCATTCAGAAGTACTTGACAATGACTGCTGTGTCTACAGGCTTCATTTTGCATTTGTCTCGGGTTTCATCTCTTAGACCTTTTCAGTGTGCTCCCCTCCTGACCAAACTGCTGTGTATTTTACACTGACATGCTTTCTTCAAGCCTTATCCCCATCTTCTCCTTGATAACAGTCCCCAAGCCTGGGACACGGTGGTTTCTCATGTCACCTCCAAATGTTCCTTGTCCATTCTGCATTGGCCACATCAGAGAATGAGCAAAGTCCTGGCCCAGCTCTATCCGGAGTAATTGAGATAGTTCTTTAGGTTCCTACCTCACTTGCCTACTAACCCTGACTCACTGAGATGGGTTCTGCATCAGCAGCAAAACACCTTGTCATGCATACATCTGGTCGGTCTGGCTGCAAAGTCACTGTGTGCAAGGTTGAGGCTTTCACCACGCTGGAAGTGTTATTTAACAAGTGCAATGCTATTTAATGAGTGGTGCTGAGCTGTGTCTCTGTGTGTGCTGGGTGCTCGGGCCATGCACGTCCAATGCAGGGTGTGAGCCACAGCAAAAGGCTTTGCTCAGGGTGTGCTCATGGCCTCTAGACTTTGGGAAAATGTGGGCACTAGCTGGCAGGTGGCAAATAAAATAGACATGATGCAAAAGCATGCCTGAGCTCTGCAAATAGTGAGCCTAAATCCTAAATTAGCCAAGACAGTCCCCATAATCTCCATGAGAGAAAATGAAGTCTTCAAAGCAAGAAGGAATTTAAACCATCCCTGGTTCAAAGCAAAGTGCCACATGCCAACAAACATGAAGAATGATAATATTTTGTTAAAGCCCCAGTAAATGGTTGTGTGGTTTCTCTGCATTTCCTTTCCCATTGCTGTTCATTGCTCATCCATCCCCATTCACACGGGGAGCTGAAGGAGGAAAAACTCCCTATTGAAAAGAGAAGAAGGGAAAAAAATCACTTGAATTTGCTGCAGTGGCCTGGGATATGGTTTTGACTCAGTCACACTGCTTCCTGGGCAGGCTGCTGCTCCCAAGCATCTCTGGAGCATTTGCTGAGTACCAGAACATCCCAACTGAGACAGAAGCTGTCAAACATCATAGCAATCTGTCATATTAACAACTGTAATTAAAGCGTTAAGCAAATGCACAAAGAGCCTCTCTGGGAGGGTGCTAGAACCTGTGTTTGCCTCTGTGTTCATGTAATTGCTTCAATTACAGTTCTAGGTTGTTAAATGTCTGCGTGTACTTGGGGAACATGAAGGAAAGTGAGGAGGGCCTGAGCAATGAATCTACTGACATGTTTTTGAAGCATGAGAGCACATTGTGACTGCTCCCTCAGCAGCAAAGGGGGCAAGAGGAATGCAGAGGTGATGGGAAAGGAGCGTGCAGTGCTGTGAACACAGCTTCTGCACAGGTCAGGGGTAAAATTAAACATTGCCCCTTCCCACTGCAGAACCTTTTCCCCCCTGAGTAGCTTCAGGATGGCGTCATGGAGCAGGACAGCAAGAAGAGACCCATCTGTCTCAATTCCCCAACATCCCACAACTCTTGTTGTCCATCACCTGGGGCTTTGGGGCATAGGCACTTCTGAAGGCAGAGTCTAAAGCAGAACCCATGATGCAAACTGCCCTCCACACAGCCCACCGCACATCTTTTCCAGGAGGCTGGAGCTGACTCCACATCCACAGCTTGATCACATATGTGTGAAGGGGATCCAGGCTTGAAAACTTCAGGTTGCAGCAGCAGCAGTATGAGAGCAGTGTCTGCTTCCTTATCCCAGAGAACAGTCCAAGGGTGCGGAAGGACCTGCCTCCATGCAAACTCTTCCTCACCCCAATTACTCACCAGATTAAGCCCTGCTTGTGGCCTTGTTGTTCTTCCAAAGTGCTGGGTAAATCCAAGCCTGGACTTTGATTCAAACTCCAATTTAGTTGCCGAGACTGCTGTACACATGCAACAACTGACAAGAGCTGATGGTTATGGGGAGGTTAACATCCAGTTGTGAAAGTAACGGTAATTGAGGAGTACGGATAGAGGAGCTCAGACTGATCCAGCAATGCCTCACTTCCATAGCTGCATATAGGGACAGTAAATCAGGGAAGTCACTTCCCATTACGCAATTTCGCCCTGAAGGAGCTTAGCTGCTTTGGCAGCACAGATGACATTAAACAGACGAGGAACAAAAATGGCTCAGATATGATTATAATACATATGTGGGGCTGTTTCAGCCCCTTTTCAACTTGTGCCATATGAAAATAACCTCATCAAAACAGAAAGACTTTTAGGGCCAAGGTTAATTGCAAAAAAGCTCTGAATAAAATAATCACAAGGCCCCAAATATTGATATTAGCCCCAGCCAGCAGCTTGCTCCAGAACCTTTCCTCTGCCCTTGCAAACCTTGCCATAAAATGGACAAATCCTAACTATCTGCTGGAACAAACCTACGGCTCTTCTGTAATATGCACCAGGTTGCTCATTATCCATGCACCAAAACTCATGTGACTGGTGATCTGAAGTGATGCCCTCCACCATCCATCGACTGCTCAGCTTCAGGGTACATCTGCATCCAGCATTAGGTCCCCTTACACCCTTCTGGGGCATGCTGAGCTAATCCCCAATCTGACCATGTCCTTTAAACCTAGCAAAAAGTGAAGGTGGAGCTGAGCTTTACTGCTCCATTACAGCCCTGTCCAGAACACTTGGCATTAGCACGGGGCTGTGTTGAATCTTTATCACAAAGCTTAAAACCCACATGCAGCCCCCTATGAATATCTTTTCATGTGCGTGGAAAGGGCAGAGACCTGCAGAGCAGACCCATGGCCCCTGTGCCCACCTCACATGCCATTTACCATTCCCCTGGTGCAAATGTGAGGCTGGGGGGCACTCAGAGGTCCTGACGGAGTTTTGCTTTCAAAGCCAGGTTTGTTTAAGCGACTCAAAGGGGTGCAGAGCTGCCTGGATCGAAGCCAAAGACAATGTTGATGCAAACCCTGCAAAGCAAACCTCCCCCCTCCTGTACTCATGTGTCTTTGCATTGTTTTCCATTTTACTCCATGCAATGTCCCTGATCTGGTCCATGTGGCATCATGGAAGCGTTTCTGACTCTTTCCACAAAGAAAATCAACCATCTTCTGGCTCTCCCTGCTGAATGCCTCATGTTTTTAAGAAGCTTTATGACAAAGTTTAGAAACTGAATCAGCTTTGAGACCAGATGTCCCCAAATACCAGCATAGTCCATGTTCACTACTCCATATATGACTCCAAAACTAGTTCCTGAAGTTTGACTTGGGCATCCTCTCAGCTTCCCATCCCTCAGGCCAAGACAGCTTTAGCTCATTACAGCATCTCTCCATCCAGGCTATCGCCCTAAATCCATTCTTCTTTCCACACTTCAGGGAAACGTGGGAGCAATAGGGCTAATCCGTGAGGGTTGTTCTCTCTATTCTTTCTTTCCCATCCCTTGCTAATTGATTCTGTAGCACTAAAATGTCACACTGTGATGGTTGCCCATAGGAATCTAAAGCTACAAACTTTCCAGTGCTGACAAGAAAGACAATGATCTAATATCAGGAGACACAGAGGCCAACATCACATAACTGCAGAGCTGCCTGAAAGTTGCTGTGGCAGCATCTTCCCTTGTCCTAAAGAGCATCTTTTGGAAGCAGCTCAGTTTCTGGCTGTGCTGGCATTCATGGCATTCCAGGGTGAAATTCCTCTCCCCTGATGAAGGCCAAGCATTGCATTTACAAGCTGCTTCCTTCCAGCGCTTTTAGACAGGATGGGTGTATGGGATTAAGCTGGCACTTGGTTTCCTAGTCAAAGTTTTGGGATATTATACAGTTTTGTGAGCAAAGGGAGGTGGGGAACATAGGAAGGCCATGAAAGATGGGAGAAAAGAGCTCTGGGAAGCGACCAGATAACTTCAGTCTTTCAGTTTTCAGTATCAGAAAACAGAAGAGCACAAGGACAAGGGCTCTTCCACCCCATCCAGCACAGGAGGAAGCAGCAGGACAAAACCAGTTTTACTCTGAACCTATTAATACCAATCAACCCCTCCTGTCTGGGGGCAGTCAGGTTTTTCTGCTAAGCCCTTAGGAGGAGGGGGCAGAAATGCTGCTCTCAGCTGCATGTGGGTTCATTAATTAAGATAAATGCTTCCAGCTGAGTGGGTAGAGAGTGCTGCTGGCTCTGCCTTGGGCCTCCTGGCAGGGAAGCTCCTCTGGCACTGAGGTATCTGGTCTTGCAGCTTGGCAGGGATGTTTGGAAGGTAAGATCCTAAATTCATTCTTTCCGTCAATGAACTTTGGTGCTCCGAGGTGGAGAGGGAGTTCTGCTCTCGATGTAATCCATGTCTTTATGGTATGGAAGGTACAGGGAGCTTGTTGCTGTTCTGGAGGTTCCAGAAGCTGATGGCTGCCGCGTTTTGTTTCCAGTGGGAGTTGATGCAAATAGGTGCTGCTGTTCTGATCCACGTGGGTGACAGNCCGATCTGTATGGAAGGTACAGGGAGCTGGTTGCTGTTCTGGAGGTTCCAGAAGCTGATGGCTGCCGCGTTTTGTTTCCAGTGGGAGTTGATGCAAATAGGTGCTGCTGTTCTGATCCACGTGGGTGACAGCAGCCCTGGAGGGTTGAAACAATGCTAAGAACAAACTTCATTAAACCTGCTGCATGTCATGTGGCTCTCATGCAAAATGAGTGTCCACAGTTTGATCTGGGTGCTTCCAAAGCTCAGGAGGCCCCTGTGGTGAAGCCAGCTTGGAGCTTGCTGGGTTTCTTGGGATGGATTGCCAGTCTCTTTTGGGTTTCTTTTGCACAAGGGTTGCGTGTATTAAGTATGTGCAGCTTTTACAACCCATCAGAACTGAAGTGCCAGACCTTTTGAAGTTTGTGTTGTAGCAGATTAACTCAAGATTGTTAGGATCTACTTGCAGTGGGCTTGAAAGGGTGCAGGAGGAGCAGCCTGCGAACATTCTGGAAGGTTATGCCTTCTAGTTTGTTCAGGGGCACTGGATGTATAATAGCGAGATGACTGTGTTATGTGGATGTGAGATCAAGATAGGTTTCAAGAGCTGTAAACAAGCTAGTAGGAAGATTGGAGTCCAGGGTCTTGGACGGAGGAGATTAAAATGCATTTATGGGTTTCGTAGATTAAGGATCTGGTTTGTTTTAGTTGGATTTGTCTATCAGTGGCACATGAACCATGAAACACACCTGGGTCTGTCTGAATCAGCTGAGGAGGGATGAAATGCATTTTGCCAACTGTGATGCTCTTTAGAGTACGTGCGTGTTTTGGCTGCTGAGCAGAGCTCTGGGTTATGACAACAGAGAGGGGGCATTTTGGACCCATTAATGCGATCTGCAGCCTCGCAGGAATGTGTCAGATAGTTAATTATTGTGTTGAACTGTATGCTATCATGCCAGAACACAAGTAGTTTGTTTGGGTACTCTTTCCTCCCCCCCTTCCCTCTTTGCTGAAGATAAAGGAGTTAAGTTTAATCATTAAATCTCCATCTTGATCCATGTAGGTCACGCACTGAACCAAAGGCAGATAGCACAGCATTTAGCAACCTTATCTCCTTTACAATAAAAAGCAAGCAGGAAGCTGCCTCTGTTGTCAGTTCTATTTTTTAATATACGTTTATTTAAAGAAAAGCCATCTCAAAGGGGGGGGGGGGG